>VZQC01015718.1:2422591-2554569 GCA_009823505.1 Rhizomys pruinosus | reverse complement strand
AATACAGAAAAGTTGGGTTGGGGGGAGTCGGGTTGTTTTTTTGTTTTTGTCTTTGTTCCTGAAAAACAGCAGCTTGGAATCATATTACCTGAAACTCCAGGCACGCTGTTTCTGGATTCCCAGAAAACAGTGCTCGTGGCTTTCTGCTATGATGTCCCCAGAGGCCCAGATGCTGAAGGCTTGGTCCCCAGTCTGAGGTACTATTGGGGGAGGGAGGGTAATGAGAGGAATTCAGTCATCAAAGCCCCTAAGGAGGCAGTTAGGACCCTCCCACTCGCCCACCCATCTCTCTGGTTCCCTGTAACCCTGAGGTGAACAGCTTCCTTGGGCACACATTCTTACCGTAATGCTGGGCATTCCTACCAAAACACTGGGCTTTCCTACCATAGTGCTGGCTCAGCACAGGCCCAAAGTGATGTAGCCAAGTGACCACAGACCAAAACTTCTGAAGTCAGGAGACCAAACAAGCAGGTCCTCTCTGTAAGTTGATTATCTCCGATTTTTTAATTTTATTTTATAGCAATGATTGAACGCTGACCACACAATCTCTAAATCTTAAGCTAAATAGTAAAATGTTAATTATTTGTTAAACTTAAATGGTGGCTATTTATGTGATTTGTTTACTGTGTCAAATATTAATAAAATATAGGTTTTCTTAATAGTTTACAAAAACAAATCCTGTCACTTTATTTTATTTTATTTATTTATTTTTATTTTTTATTTTTTTGGTCTTTTCAAGACAGGGTCTCCCTGAAGCACCAGCTGTCCTGGAACTCGCTCTGTAGACCAGGCTGGCCTTGAACTCACAAAGATCCGCCTGCCTCTGCCTCCCAAGTGCTAGGATTAAAGGTGTGCGCCACTGCGCCTTAGATTCACAGCCCAAACAAAGCTGTCCTGTGTCTAAGGAAGCAGCAAGCATTACGTATCCCCACTTCCTGAACTTTCTTGTTTATATCTGGTCACCAATCCTGCTAAGTGGAGCACAACTTCACATATGCTCAGAAGAAGTTCAAAGATACATGAATATGTCTGATGAACTAAGTTCCCAAAGAAAGTCAATTGCTTTCTATAAAAACATAATAACAAAATAAAGAAACCAGCCAATGCAATGCACTTCTGAGAGGTACTTTTAAGGAAGATGAGCCATACTAGACACTCTGGATCTAGGGCATATGAGCGGGGAGCGATCAACAGGACACAAGGTCAAAGTGGAAGGCAATGAATTCAGGTACAAGAGTCCATCCTGGCCAACATGATGCCCACAGAGCCCACAGCCCACCAGGCCAGGAGGAGGGCCACGCAGAGGGGACCTCAGCTTTCAGAGTCCAGGGCTGGTTCTCTCACCTGGGAGGTAGAAGAAGGTGAGCCAAGTAGAGGCTGATGAGTAAGTGAGTCTGACTCAGGCTATGATTCCCAAGAAACCCTAAAAAAATCTGAATCTCCTGAGATCTGACTGGGTCTCTGTGATTTGGGTATTTGAGAGGAATCCTTGACTTCTTTTGGAGATATGGACTGACAGAGACAGGGCAGAGATTTGGGTAACTGACTTTATCATCATCATCTACACCCTTGGCAAAAGATAACAGAATGACTCATAGTTGCATCCCCCTCCTCCCCCCAAAAAAGAAATCAGCCCTGCATTTACTGCATCCAAAAGGGGAAACAACTTCCACATGGAGAATTTTGAGAAAGACTGAGAAAGAGATGAAAAGCATGTGTGGCAGAATGCATGAGCTCTGGTGGGGTGGGGGGATGGGGGGAACATGGGTCTAGATTTGATAATCTTGTACAAAAAATATATATAATAAAAAAATCTAAAAAAAGTCTAAAAAATAAAAATAAACAAATGATAAATGCTTGAGCAGATAGAGCAAATGATAAATGTTTAAACACTATCCAATGTACCAAGATACTATCTGTTACACATTTATGCTTAATCTTTATGGCTTTGGGGGTGTTTGTTTTTGTTTGTTGAGACAGGGTCTCCCTTTAGCCCCAGCTGGCCTGGAACTCACTCTGTAGACCAGGCTGGCTCTGAACTCATAGAGATCTGCCTGCCTCTGCCTCCTGAGTGCTAGGATTAAAGACATGCACCACCATGCTCAGATTAAAGATGGTTCTTAGCCACTATGTGGGTGCTGGGAATTGAACCTGGGTCCTCTGCAAGAGAAGTCAGTGCTCTTAACCACTAAGCCATCTCTATAGCCCCTAATCTTTGTTTTTATGGAACTGTTTTAATCTAAGTTAAAGTTTCACTTTTTTTAATTTTACTTTTTTATGTGTATGAGTATATTGTATTATGTGTGTAAATGCACCTGTGTGTAAATGCAATGCCTATAGAGGTGAGAAGAGGGTGTCAGTTCCCCTGAAACTGGAGTTACAATTGTTAGCTCCCATATGGGTGCTAGGAAACAAACCCAGGTCCTCTGCAAGAGCAGCCAGTGCTCTTAACCACTGGGCCATCTCTCCAGCCCCTTAAACTAAGTCAAATTTTTTAATAAAGAGGAAGCAGAAAGTTATCAAA
Organism: Rhizomys pruinosus; assembly: GCA_009823505.1. Classification (NCBI taxonomy): domain Eukaryota; kingdom Metazoa; phylum Chordata; class Mammalia; order Rodentia; family Spalacidae; genus Rhizomys; species Rhizomys pruinosus. The sequence continues at coordinate 2,552,045 of VZQC01015718.1, read as the reverse complement.
AATAGTATCTACTCCCACCTACTCTTCCTGACCTATATCCCAGCTCTATTTTCCTTAAATGAACTAACACTTTATTTTATTTATTGATTGATTGATTTATTGGTCTTTTTGAGACAGGATCTCCCTGTAGCCCCAGCTGCCCTGGAACTTGCTCTATAGACCAGGCTGGCCTTGAACTCACAAAGATACATCTGCCTCTGCCTCTTGAGTGCTAGGATTAAAGGCATGCACCACCATGCTAGCACTTTAATTTTTAACAAATTACTAAATTTTCCCTCCATCCAGAATGCAAACTCCATAATGTCAGAGGCGGCTCATTGTGTAGAGGTACCGCATGTGTTTTAGAGTAATCTCTGGCACAAAGTAAATGCTCAGTAACCACTTGCTGGCTACCCCTGCTCATTGAAATTCATGGGAGGCTATTGCTTTGCCCTGAGCTCCTGTGCTAGGTCCCACTGTAAGACCTGAATCAAGCCTTACCCTTGAGAGACGTGGAGACAAGTCTCACTGCAAAAGCAAGAGGTTTATTACTCCGGTGCACCGGGGTTCGTCTGTACAGCGGGGAGAGGTGAACCCCAAGCAATCTCTGCATACAGGTTTTATACACTTAGAGCAGGGCAGGAATAGAACCCTGGTCTCCTGTGTGACAGGAGGGGATACACAGCATGCCTGGGTCTGCAGGTGGTTTGGGTAACTTCTAGCCTTATTGGATAATAGCAGAGTTACAGCTCATGGTTAGGTCAGCCCACCTGCCCCCACATACCAAAGGTTATCTTTAAACACAATCTTGGGACAGGAATGAGGAAATGTTAAGTCCGTCCACCTGTCCTCACATACCAATATTTATCTTTAACAAGTTTAAGTTAGCTGTTCTTGAGGCCTTGAGCAACTGTCTTTGAGCAATTGACCTTTTCCCTGAATTGGGCAGGTTCCAGTAATTGCTTAAAATGGTGGCTATACTCAAAATGGAGTCAGTGTGGGCCTCTCTTACACCACAAACTAGCCCAGAGGAGAGTCACTCATCCCAGGTTCCACATCACCAAAACAAAAACTAAGCTGTTTACTTGTAAGGTGCAGCCTGAGAAAGCAGGAAAGAGGACACCAACTTTCCAAACAGGCCAGTTTTCAAATAACTAGGATATTATCAGCACCTAATCGAAAAGACCCAGTCAACTCAAGCCAGCTTGATAAGGAAGCGCTTTGTCTTCCCTCAACAAGGTTAGCACCTGAAGGACACAGAGGCAGCCCAGTCGGCTCCATGCACTGAAGCTGCCCTCCTGACCTGCTATGGTGCTTTCCCCCTTCAGTTGTTCAAAGTATGGGCAGTGCCAATTGGGAATGAGAGAGAGTATACCACTTTGTCAAGTAGTTGTAATTGTTTTAGTTTGTGATTAGTCATTTTTACTCTCTTACTTGCCTAAGTAATCGATCTTTATCATAAGTATATAAGGCTAGGAAAAGGCACAGTGCATCCGGGCATCTGGGTTTTTGGTGTGTGTGTGTGTCTCTATGGCTTCTGTTCCTCTGCTTTTGCTCACGCCACATCCCCCAAACCGCCATTTGGCCCTGCAGAGCTGTCTGTTTTCTAGACTAGATGCTGCCTGCTTCATAAATCATTAATAAAAAGTCCATTAGACTTTTAGAGCTCAATTTGTTGAAATTCTTTTCTTTGACACCCACACACATACTTCTTCACTGTGGCTCAGTTTCTAGGAAATGAGGAAAATCCAATAGTGGATGATAAAAATTTGACCATAAATTGTCATGGAAAGATACATTAGGTGCAAGTGAATACACACAGCAGGCCCCCCTCGCTCGCCCCCCCTCACTCGCCCCCTCACAGCCTCAGGGCCTTGTCCCTACTGGAAGAGTCTTGGAAGTGGGATGGCCAGAGGGAATGTGAATGGTTTGAATTTCAATAACAAGTTAAAAAAAAACAAAAACCTGAGTCAGGTTAGGATAAAGCAGAGCCAACCTCAGGCAAATGACTCCAAATGAGCTGGAGAGAAATGAGAGGCAGACATTTTGAAATCCATATTGAGAAGGCCCAAAGGATCCCAGGGGCCCGAGCTGAGTTGGGTGGGAGGTGACCAGAAGAGTGAGTTGGGGACAATGTTTCCTGTCACCTCTGGAAAGAGGTCTATCCCAACCCCAAACTTCTGGTCACTTCTTGAATTCTTCTTAGGTAGAGTACTAGTAGTGAAGTGAAAGAGTTAGAGAAGGAGAGGGAGAGAGGGAGAGAGAAACAGGCAGACCAGGTCAGAACATCCTCCAGGTGACACTGGAAGGGAAAGCCGGGGCTGGGCTCTGGAAGAATCACGCCCCCATTCTACAAGGTGGGGTCAAGGACAGGGATTTTCCAAACATCCTGAGGGATTTTCCAGACAATGTTCACTATATCCTTCCAAATCCTGCATGTGGCCCCAATTACTACAGCCATGTTTGAGTCATAGCAGGGACAACTTGACAGTTTGGGAGGCCATCCCTGGTACCCTTTATTGGACTGTTGACCTTCAGGGTCAAACAAGGTGAATTGTTCACATGATCAGGACAGTTACAAGGAGGGTTTGTGTGGAGTTGCTTTCTTTCTCTTGTGATGGTAATCCCTACTTTGCACACTACCAGAGGCTATTACGTTGATACAAATGAATTAACTCTATGTATGCCATTTTCCTTCTGGTACAACTATAGGTTATGAGTTTCTCTTCCTATTCTAGTCCTTGCTTAAAGCCATCTCTCTTCCTTGTTGATGAAATTCAGTACCTCCCTCTCTGAGGGTCTTTTGTCCAGGCCCAGGCAGAGTCCACAGCTGCCACGATGCTGGTGAACAGGCATTCTCCCTGTTCTTCCTCACCTCCTTCTGCCAGTGTCTTTTGCCCTTTCCCTTCTTCCCATCCTCCTGTCTTCCAAAAATGATTTCATGTGTTCAAAGCTACCAACGCTGAGCTCTGACCCTAGCACTTGGAGGCTGAAGGCTGAAGGATCAGGCGTTCAAGGTCATCTGTAGTTATAGGCCACTTTTTTTTTGTGTTTGCGTCTTTTTGAGACAGGGTCTCCCTGGAGCTTCAGCTAGCTTGGAACTCACAGAGGTCCACCTGCCTCCTGAGTGCTGGGCCTATATACCACTTTTGAAACCAGTCTGAAGCCCTGACTTAAGGAGAAAGAAAGAAAGAAAGAAAAAGAGAGAAAGAAGGAGAGAGAGAAATGCAGGGGGAGGGAAGAGGATGAGATGGGAGGGAAGGAGAGGGGGAGGGGAGGGAAGAAGGGGAAAAATTACTAATACATCATCCTTGCCACTGAAAATGGAAACCCAATGTGCTGGTTAGTCTTAACAGGCAACATGATACAAACTAGACTCACCTAGGAAGAGATTCTTAGTGAGGACTTCTCTAGATGAGATTGAATATGTCTGAGGAGATTGTCGTGATTAGTAGATAATATAGACTACTCAGCCCACTGCGGGCAGCACCACTCCCTAGGCCAGGCCCTGAACCGCATAAGGGTGAAGAAGCCTGGCAAGCAGGAAGTGAGCAGTGGGGGTGTGTTCGTTTCTCTCTACTCCTGCTCTGGATGTGGGGCGACCAGCTGTCTCAAGCCCCTATCTGTGACTTCCTTCCAACGATGGACTGCAACGTGGAATGGTTAGGAAAATTGACTCTTTCTTCCCTGAGCTGTTTTTTTTTGGTGCTATGTTTTATTACAACAACAGAAATGAAACTAGGATATCTGGGTTATGGATTGTATTTCCAGTCCAATGCTCCAAAGACTCACAATGTTTATTTTATGAGCCTTCTCCAGGCTCATAGAGGTAGCAGGAGACTATAAGTGAAATAGAGTGAGTTTATAATACTAGCTGCCTCTGTTTAGACTAAAAAGTCTATCTACCTAGCTGTGTGCATGTAGATCTGCCCTCATGGGTAGCTTTGTCTCTGGTTTAGGGGATCAGAAAGGTGGGTGGCATGAGGGAAGGTGGGCTTGCCAGGCCTTGGTAGCATTCTCTTCCTGTGGTCCCTCCTCTAGGGATCTCCGCTGTCTGCCTCCAGAGATCCATCAGCATCTCTTCCCCCTGAAGGAAGAAAACAGAAGCAGAAATGGCCATTGCCTCGTTTTTTATTTCCAAAAGCAAAATTAGCTTGGTTCCAAACTTAATAGGACAACCACAACCAAACAAAGAAACACTTACAGACAGTATCTATCCATCGATGGTGAGCCGCCTCTTCCCCTCTCTACACACCTTAATTGAACTGGGTAACTGAATGCTAGGCAGACACCTTACCACTGAGCTACAGCCCCAGCCCCTAGGTGATTTTCTGACCTGTAAGGAAGATCCTATAGAAGATATAGATATAGATTCAGGTTAATTATGCCACTGATTACAAATGGGATGGTAGGACCATCAAGACAAGTAATTCCTCACTTTAGACTGAACCACAGAGAATCACGTGAGCAAGTGCAGCACCTGTCTCAACAGCTTGGCTTTTCCTGACCCCAGCATTTTTTAAATTTATTTATTTTTTTCATTTTTTTAACAATAAGTAATAATTTATGAGTACAGGCATCCTTCATGTAAAACCAATTTGCAAGCAGTTGTGCCCAAACCCACACAGCCCAAGGGTCCCACCATCCAGCTGGGGGGTTTGTATGTTCAATAAAGTTGATCAAATAAGTGTCCAGTCTATATTGCTGTAGTTTCACCATTCACCCCAATCACAGTCCTTACATTCTACCACACCCCCTCTTCTGCAGATTCTTCCCTAGGCTTAGAAAAGGGGCACAGGTGGATGAGAAGCAAAACAGCATACTTTCTCTGGAGCTGTCGTTTTGGACTCTGATCAATTCTGGCTGTTTCCTTTCATGCTGACCCCAGCATTTTATCTCTAGTTCTGTACCTCTGAGCCCTGTCTAGGAAGAGGGAGATAGACTGGCCCATCTTTATTTTGTTTTTCAGACTGGACCACGCCCCTCTCCCAGGGCCTCCATTTCCTCATTGAAAATCAAGAGTCAATCTGAATTAGTTCTAAGAGATCTTCCAAGTTTAAAATTCCATGACACTGATATCCAATTTAATTACCATTATTAATTCAAGTACGCTAATGATCATTAGCCCCTTAATATCAATCACCACAAGGACATGAGCTATTGGTGACCTCAAGTACTTTTTTATAAAAGAAAAAAAAATGGGCAGGTAAGATGGCTCAGCAGGTAAAAACTCTCACTGTGGAAGACTGACAACCTGGGTTCGATCCCCAAGGACCTGCGTGAAAAAGCTAGATAGTGAGATCCAGGCAGGTGGGGGCTAGGGAGACCCTGTCAAAAGAAAAAAGAAAAAGAAAAAAAGGAAGAAATGAAAAGAGGGGGGGAGAAAGGAAGGAAAGAAGGGAGGAAGGGAGGGAGGAAGGAAGAAAGAAAGAAAGAAAGAAAGAAAGAAAGAAAGAAAGAAAGAAAGAAAGAAAGAAAGAAAGAAAGAAAGAAAGAAAGAGAAAGAAAGAAAGAAGAAAGAAGAGAAAGAAAGAAAGAAGAAAGAAAGAAAGAAAGAAAGAAAGAAAGAAAGAAAGAAAAAGAAAGAAAGAAAGAAAGAAAGAAAGAAAGAAAGAAAGAAAGAAAGAAAGAAAGAAAGAAAGAAAGAAAGAAAGAACCCTGCCTTAAGGAGGTGGAAGGAGAGAGCTGGCTGTAAAGTTGTCCACCTACATACATGTAGGCATAACACTCATATACATCAAATTAAAATAAGTAAATAAAAAATATGTAAGTTGTCTTCTGACCTCCATAAGCACACACACTGTGTTATGTGCATGCACATACACACCATGCACACACACACAGTCACACACACTTATGCACACAAAATAATCCTTACACATTTTAAAAGGAGAAAAATCATTGAAATAGTCACACAAGCAGTCACATAAGTATATAGCCTGTGGATTTTCTGAAACTGAGCACACTTCATATCCAGGCTCCTAACAAGGACCTGGAATACAGAGACCCATCTCCTTCCCCTTTTAGACACAGGTGTTGATTAAAACCTAACAAATAACAACTTTTTATTCTACAAATAATCTGCCTCCAATTCTGTTACTTAGGCAAATTCATAAATGGTGTAAACTTGCATTGTAGTAAACTGTGGAAACAAATGACTTCAGGGAACACAGAGTGGTCCTTTATTACCCAGAGAAAGAGGTTGTCAAACAGAAAAAGGGTACAAGAGCACAAACAGAAGGAAAATGGCTTAACGCAGGACAATTATGGCAATGGTCATCAGCATCGATTCACTGAGTGTTCCCGCCTCTAGGTGGAAATCGATCCATTATTCAATGGAAAATAATGGCAATCGGACATTTCTCTCACACATACACACAGAGAGATAAAACACACACACAAAGAGAAACAAACTTTTAAGGTTTTTCACATCATGCAAATTCACACAAACATCACAAAAAGTAATCTAGCTTCTAAGATGATTCCCTTGTAGTGCCCTGATCCACTTATCCTGGACAAGAAGACTTTCTTTTCGCTGGCCATAACACTCCACCGGAAGATTGATTGTACACTCCGGGCTGGTTCAGAACTGGGAGAAAATGGGGGATGGACTGCCCTTTGGCTGTCCTAGAATCTTTCACAGGGCCCAGGGCAAGAAGAGGATGGAATTTTAGCTCTGGGAGGGACTTTAGCAATGTTCAGTTTTATAGAATTTGGAATGGGGAAATGAGTTGAACATATCCCACAGCCAGAGGCTGATGACCCTGGCCACTTCTAAGTTCTCCCACACCCTTGCATCCAGTGCCCTGTATCTCCAGCTCCAACCCATTCACAACACCGAACAGAAGAGCTGGCAAAGGTTCTCATGGGGTCTCTTCTGCAGGGAGTTGAGGTCACCAATTGTTATTGGTGGGGAGTGTCTCCTGAAAGGGCTGTGTATTGAAAGTTTGGTCCTCAGCTGTAAGTTCAATCATTGAAACGTGATTGGATCTTGAGGCTGCTGACCTAATCAATGGATCAATTCTCTGATGGATTCATAGCATGATGGCATTTGGGGGAGGTTGGGCCTTGTTGGGGGAAGCAGGTCACCACAGGCAGTGCTCTGAAAAGATATACCTTATTCTCAGCCCTATCCTGTCTCTTTTCTGTTTCCCAGCTACCACAAGGTGAGCAGCTCTGCTTCATCTCCACACCATGCATCCCTGTGCTACCACATGCTGCTCTGCCACACCATAGCAACCAGACTGTTGTGGTTACCTTTCTGTTGCTGTGATAAAACACTGACCAAAACCAACTTGGAGGGAAAGGGTTGGTTTGGCTTGCAGCTCACAGTTTATCATCAAGGGAAGCCACAGCAGGAACTTGGAACACAGACCATGAAGGAACACTGCTTACTGGCTTGCTCTCTTGGCCCATGCCCAACCTGGTTTCTTTATACAATACAGAACAACCTGCCCAGGGGTGAAACTGCCCACAGAGGGCTGGGTCCTCCCACATCACTCAACAATCAAGAAAATGCCCCACAGACATGGCTACAGGCCAGTCCAATGGAGGCAATTCTTCAACGGAGGCTCCCTCATCTCGGGTGTGTCACGTCGACAACTGAAGCTGTCCAGCATAGTGACCATGGACCAAAATACGTAAAACCATGAGCCCAAATAATCTTTCCCTTCCACTTAAGAATTTTTTTATTTCATTTTACCTTTATTTTTTTTTTAATCTTTATTTATTTCTGTATGTGTATGAATGTACTGTCTGCATGCAAGTCTGTGCACCCGTGTCGTGCAATGCCGCGGAGTTCAGAAGAGGGTCTCAGATTCCCCTGGATCTGGAGTTCTCCTGGAATTGGAGCTTCAGACGGTTCTCAGCCGCCATGTGGGTGCTGGGGATCGAACCCAGGTCCTCTGTAAGAGCGGTCGGCGCTCTTAACCGCTAGGCCATCTCTCCAGCCCTCATTTTACCTTTATTTTATTTTATTTTTGAGACAGATGCTCACCCCGAATCCCAGGCTGGCCTAGAACTTGGCTATATAGCCTAGGCTGTCCTCAAACTCAAATCTCCCATCTCAGCCTCCTGAGTGCTAGGATTACCCTTGCGTATAGCCATACTGTCATAGCAATAAAAAACTGGCTATCACAGAAAATTGGAACTGAATGGGGTGGTCGTTGTGACTTCACTTGACTGTATGGTTCATAAAACTTTGGAACAAGTTTGCAAAAGGGGCATGGAAAGTTTGGAATGTTAAGCTCAAGAAAGCCTAGATTCCTGTAACCAGACCTTAATAGGTGATTCTAGTAGGAGCTCAGAAAACCAAATTGTCAGGAGGAATGAAGACAGTCAAGTCAGATAGGAAATAGGACTTTATGGGAACCATAATAGAGACCATTCATGTTAAATTGTGACAAATAACTTGTCAACATTTTGTCGTGTTCTGAGACCTTGCAGGACCCCAAATACAACAGACTAACGAATCTGGCAGAGGAAGTTTCAAAGCCGCCTAGCACTCAGGCTGTAGCATGGGATTTGCTGGCAAGTTTTATCCAGGTTTACGGTGAGAATTGAGAGCAAAAAGCAGAGGGGAAGCATTTCTAAGACTTGTAGTTTGATCATAAAGTTTGGTATGAAGTTGAGGTTAATGAAGATGTAGTTTCCAAAGAGACTGGCATAACTAAAAAGAAGCCGAAAACTTTACACCTGAACAATATGAAAGTTGCCTTTAGGATATCTTTGGAATCAGAAAGATTCCACCTGTGACCGGTTCAATGGTGTAGAAGTGGCTACTCACATAAAATACCTCCCTTGAGAACAGAGCACCATTAGAGTGCCCTGCTTTCCTGGGGCTGCCGAGGAAGTTATTTTTCCAGAGTTTGTTTCATTTTATTCAGACCTGCAGGCAATCAGAGGCCGCTGAGGCTGTGGTTCATAGAGGCTCAGTTACTAGTCAAGCTGGCTGCAGACCTTGGTGTTGGCTACATGAAGCTGATTTTTCATGCATACAATATTAGATAATTACAAGGTCATGGAACTTTCCACCCAGATTCCAAAGGAAAGCCTAAGAGACCAGACAACAGGTCACAGGGTTGGATTCCCTGGAAGCAGCCCCCGAAAGGGCAATGCATGAGGCACAGGGAGTAAAATTGAATAGGCAGTGTGGATCCAAGGAAGTCAAAGACACCAAGAACATGGAATCCTCGCTGAGGAAAGCCACAGATAGCAAGGAAAGTCGGCTCAGGGGAGGCCAGGTAGGCTGCAGCTAGCAAAGCTGTTGGGGTGGGGCTCCCCAAGCCCTTTTGAGTTCACAACGTGCTGCATGTGCCCCCAGACAGCAAGCATAAAGCTATAGAATTTAATGTTTGTCCTGCTGGCTTTGAGTCTTGCTTTGATTTGTTCCCTCATTCACATCCTCCCTCTGCTCCACTTTGAAATGGAAATACTTACTCAGTGCCACTGTATGTTGGGACTGGGTAACTTGTGTTTTTATTCCATAGTTCAAAGCTAAGAGTTTCACCTTGATTATCTAGAGGAGACTTTGGACTTGAACTTGTGATTAATACTGGAACTTTCCAGACTTTGGGTACCCTTGGAGATACACAAAACACATTATGCATTATGAAATGAATATGAGTCTTTGGAGGATAAGGGTGGAACGTGACAGTGTGGATGTGAAATATCCCCACAGGATCACATGTTGAAGGCTCGGTCTGTAGATGGTAGATCCAATCATTGAGAAGGGATGGGATCAAAACAGCCCTAATGGATTAACCCCTTGATAGATTCATGATGTGATGGCATTGTTGTAAAGCAGGGCCTGATTAGAGGAAATAGCTTACTGGTGGCTTGCCATGGAAAGATATATCTATCTGCCGTGGCCCTTCCTGTCTTCTTTTCTGTTTTCTGGCCACCAGGAGGTAAGCAGCTCTAGCGCACTTCACTCTGTCCACCATGATATTCTGCCATCAAAGGCCCTCAGCAATGGAGCCAAGTGACTGTGGGCTGAAACCTGGGAAATTGTAAGCTAAAATAAACTTTCCTCCTTTTTACATTGTTTCTTTCTGGTACTTGTCACAACAATGAAAAACAAACACACTGTGGCAGGTCAAATGAGAATGTCTTCCCAACAGGTCAAGTATTTGAGCATTTTGTCCTCAGTTAGTGGTGCTGTTTTGGGATGTCAGAGGAAGTGTGGCCTTGCTGGGGGACATGCATCACTGGGGAGCAGGCTTTGGGAGTTCTTTTTTTTTTTTTTTTGGTCTTTTTTGAGACAGGGTCTCCCTGTAGCCCCAGCTGTCCTAGAACTCGCTCTGTAGACCAGGCTGGCCTTGAACTCATGAAGATCGGCCTGCCTCTGCCTCCCAAGTGCTAGGATTAAAGGCGTGTGCCACCACACCTGGCTGGCCTTACCAGATGTCCAGCTGCTCTCTGTGTGAAGATCTCACTTCTTGGCGTTCTCTTCTGCCTCCACGCTTCTGCCATGTGGACTCTCACCCTGGAACCATAAGCCGAATAAACTCTTCCTTTTGGAAGCTGCCTTGGTCATGGTGTCTCTCAGCAACAGAAAAGTAATTAATGCACGCTCCAGTCTTCTGATTCAAACTGCGTCATTGTGCTGGATCACTTTAGTGTCAACTTGACACACTTGGGTTGAGGGAGTCTCAGTTGGAGAACTGCCTCCATTGGACTGGCCTGTGGCCATATCTGTAGAGTATTGTTTTGATTGTTGAGTGATGTGGGAGGGCCCAGCCCACTATGGGTGGTGCCACCCCTGGCCAGGTTGTTGTGCATTGTATAAAAAAGCAGGTTGGGCATGGGCCAGGAGAGCAAACCAGTAAGCAGCATTCCTCCATGGTCTGTGCTCTGGCCTCCAGGTTCCTGCCCTGAGTTCCTATCTTGGTCTCTCTCAGTGATGAACTGTGACCCAGGAGATGTGAGATGAATAAACCCTTTCCTCTCCAAGTTGGTATGGTTAGAGTGTTTTGTCACAGCAATTAAAAGGAAACTAGGACGATCATCATCACCACTACCATGCTCCTCTGTCTCTTGTTTAAGGACACCCTCCTTGTCCACAGCAAAGAGTCAGTTCTGTCTAAATCAGCTACAAGACTTGATTCATCTTTGGAAGTGAGATCTTTGTTACCTTATTGCTGTGTTATGCAGATCTAAAGCCTGGGTGTGATGCAGCCTTTTTCTGCTAACAGAGAAGCCAGGCTGTATAAAGCCAGTCCATAGAAGATGGCCAAGTATAGAAAGCCAGGGAATACAAAAACAGAGAGAGCCCTGATAAAATTATCCCTGAACCCTTGGACCTTGGGACTTACCAGATCACCTTGGATTCCCTTTCTTCTTTGAAACAGCTTGAGTTTGGTGTGTTATTAACTTGTAGCTAAAATGTACTCTAAACCATGTGGATCGGCACAATCTTTTTTTTTTTATAACAACCTAAGACAGTACAACCTTAAAAGCCCCATGGTCCTTAAAATGTCCAAACATTTAAAAGTTCACAGTCCATTAAAAGTCTCTTAACTGTGAGCTGCTGTAAAATCCAAAACAAGTACTATCTTATTTCAAAGGGAAGAATCAGGCACACTCAAACAAAACCTAAGTCCAGCAAGTAGCTCAAGGCTGGACACCTGGGACTCACTCACAATCCTCTGGGCTCCAAAGGGTTTCGGCAGCTCCCCTTCTCTGACTCTGCCATCTGTGGCACACACAGCTCATCTCCCAGGCCCAGGCCGACTCCATTCCACACCTGCCTCTGCTCTTGGTGGTTGTCCCACGGTCCCCGCATCTCCAAAACGCTGGGGTCACCACTGAAACTGACGTTGCTTCTGACTTCTCCTGATGCAAAACCTCAGCTTCTCTTCCTGACCCCTGGAATCCTGGGGTCTTCACTGCAACCAAGGCCGCACTCTGACCAGTGGTCTCTCCCGCCCTCTCATGGTGCCAGGCCTCAGCTGCTTTCTGTGACCCCTTCATGCTTTCAACACCAGAACCATATAGGAGACTCTTACACGTTACCAAGTCCTGCTTCTGGCTTGACATGGAGGCTCGGGCCCCTTCTGGAGCATAGCTTCTGTGTGCTGACCCTGAAGAAATTTTTCCCAGATTTCACCACAATGATGCTGGTCTCTTATTACTTAAACAGCTGATTTTTCAGCCCCAGCTAACCAGCATCAATTGTCCCAGTACAACAAAGATTTCACTTCAGTTTCTGGTCTCTTGTTACTTACAGCTGATTCTTCAGCCCCAGCTGACCAGAACCCACAGATTACACAGTCCTGATGATCTCTGCTTCCCTTTGAAACTAGAAACTTCACAAGCCAGGCCTCAATCTTCTACAACTCCTTCAGCAAAACTGCTCCAAGCTCCACAACAACAATCTTTAGGCATTCGATGATCTTTCCAGCCCAAAGTTCCAAACGCCTCTACAATCCTTCCCCAAAACACCAAGGTCAGGTCTGTCACAGCAATACCCCACTCTCTGGTACCAATTTCTGTTCTAGTTTGTCTTCCATTGCTGTGACAAAACACTCTGACCGACACCAACTTGGACAGGAAAGGGTTTATTCAGCTTACATCTCCTGGATCACAGTTCATCACTTAGGGAGCCCATGGCAGGAACTCAAGGCAAAAACCTGGAGGCAGGAGCTGAAGCACAGGCCATGGAGGAATGCTGTTCACTGGCTTGCTCCCCTCAATCATTTTTTAATTATTTTTTTATTAATTTTTATTTATTTCTGTATGTGTATGAATGTACTGTCTGCATACAAGTCTGCGCACCCATGTCATGCAATGCCGCAGAGGTCAGAAGAGGATCTTGGATTCCCCTGGAACTGGAGTTCTCCTGGAATTGGAGTCTCAGACGGTTCTCGGCTGCCATGTGGGTGCTGGGGATCGAACCCGGGTCCTCTGTAAGAGCAGTGCGGCGCTCTTAACCACTAGGCCATCTCTGGCCACTCCAATCATTTTTTTTTTTTAAGACCTTTTTTTTTTTGGTATTTTGAGACAAACGATATATTGCTTTGTGTTTACTTCAGAGATCACATAGAACTCCGGCAGGTGCTTAGGACACTGTGCACTGTGCTGTGGATGCTAGTGAAGGGTGCAGACTTGCCATGCCTATTTCCATTTGGTGCATGCTTAAGAATTGTGTATATTTTTTTTCTTTAAAAGGTCATCTGTGCAGGTAAATAGCTGGAAGCTAGAAGATAATCATGTGAGAAAGTAACACGGTTCCCAGAAAAAACAACAACGACCAAATGGTATCCCTGATTTGTGATGCTAGCACCAATTACCTGATTGTATGCAAACTGCTAAGGCAACGTCAATGTGTTAAGTAACAGCAGTCCTGGAGCTCGCTCTGTAGACCAGACTGGCCTTGAACTCACAGAGAATCCGCCTGCCTCTGCCTTTCCAAGAGCTGGGATTAAAAATACATACCACCACACCCAGCATGACACCAATCATTAATTTCATCCAACTTTTAATTTTTCTTTTCTTTTCTTTTTCTTTTTTCTTCTTTCTTCTTTTTTTTTTTTTTTTTTTTTTTTTTTTTTTGTCTTTTTTGAGACAGTTTTTTTTTTTTTCTTGTAGCCCCAGCTGGTCCTGGAACTCCACCTCTGTAGACCGGGCCGGCCTTGAACTCACAAAAGCATTCCCACCCTTGCCTCTGCCTCCCAAGTGCTAGGATTAAAGGCGTTGACCACCACATCCCTTGCTAATTTTCTTTTTTCTCTAAAGCATGATTTTAAAACATTATCTCACCTGGCAAGATTATATAATATACAGTAGCTTATATAAAGTGTCTACCTTTGCTTAACACGTAATAAACAAGCTTTTAGTGGCTTTCTTTTCTTTTCATATCCTTCCTTAAATAACTGGCCATATGTAGGGAGATGAGAGAGAGATTTATAGATTCAAATGTATACGGAAAGATAAAGAAAAAATAAAAGGATATGTGTTGTTTCTATATTCAAATCACTGCGCGGGAATCTTGACCTCCAACACCAGGGCAAATGCGAAGACCCAGCACCGCTCTTGGAGAATTCATCACATCCCAACCTTAAGGGATCCCTGTCCCTCTCTGCCTCCACCTGCACTAAGCAACAGCTCCTGTGGGTTCATCTGACCCCCAAGCAGGCTGTAGGCTCAATGGGTGATTATCTCAGGCAGTGTGGGTGTAGTAAACCAAAACCCCGGAAGGGCCCTACCGACCATCTAGGAGTGACCTGGGACCTGCTCTGCCAAAGAGCAGGACTCGTTTACACCCACTCTTCCCCTCAGGGAAACAGAGAAGGTGTTTAAGAATACAACGATGAATGGAGACCAGCAAGAAGGCCCATCAGATAAAAGACACTTTGCTGCCAAGCCTGATGAACCTGAGTTAGATCTCCAGGNAGCAAGCCAGTGAACAGCATTCCTCCATGGCCTGTGCTTCAGCTCCTGCCTCCAGGTTCCTGCCCTGAGTTCCTGCCTTGGGCTCCCTAAGTGATGAACTGTGACCCAGGAGATGTAAGCTGAATAAACCCTTTCCTCCCCAAGTTGGTGTTGGCCAGAGTGTTTTGTCACAGCAATGGAAGACAAACTACAATGTGTTTGAGTGTTTTGCCTGCATAGATGGCCAGGAGGTGGCACCAGATTCCCTGGAACTGGAGTTACAGTAAGATGGTTGTTAGCTGCCACGTAGGAGTGGGAATCAAACTGAGGTGCACTGGAAGGACAGCCAGTGTTCTGAACTGCTGAGCCATCTCTCAAGGACATATTTAATCTTACACATGAGATGCTGTGGTTTAGAGTGCAGGGAGTTGGTTGATACATGATACTGGCAATGGAGTTGATTATTGATATTACTGTTATTTGTAATGAATCTTTTAGGTAACAGGTTTTTTTTTTTTTTTTTTTTTTGGTCTTTTTGAGACAGGGTCTCCGTGTAGCCCCAGCTGTCCTGGAACTCACTCTGTAGACCGGGCCGGCCTTGAACTCACAAAGATCCACCTGCCTCTGCCTCCCAAGTGCTAGGATTAAAGGCGTGCACCACCATGCCCTGCTAATTTTCTTTTTTCTCTAAAGCATGATTTTAAAACATTATCTCACCTGGCAAGATTATATAATATACAGTAGCTTATATAAAGTGTCTACCTTTGCTTAACACGTAATAAACAAGCTTTTAGTGGCTTTCTTTTCTTTTCATATCCTTCCTTAAATAACTGGCCATATGTAGGGAGATGAGAGAGAGATTTATAGATTCAAATGTATACGGAATAAAGAAAAATGAAAGGATATGTGTGTTCTATATTCAAATCACTGGCGGGAATCTGACCTCCACACCAGGCAAATGGGGAAGACCCAGCACCAGCTCTTGGAGATTCATCACATCCCACCTTAAGGATCTGTCCTCTCTGCCTCCACCTGCACTAAGCAACAGCTCCTGTGGGTTCATCTGACCCCCAAGCAGGCTGTAGGCTCAATGGGTGATTATCTCAGGCAGTGTGGGTGTAGTAAACCAAAACCCCGGAAGGGCCCTACCGACCATCTAGGAGTGACCTGGGACCTGCTCTGCCAAAGAGCAGGACTCGTTTACACCCACTCTTCCCCTCAGGGAAACAGAGAAGGTGTTTAAGAATACAACGATGAATGGAGACCAGCAAGAAGGCCCATCAGATAAAGACACTTGCTGCCAAGCCTGATGACCTGAGACTAATCTCCAGGTCCTACATGCTGGAAGTAGAGAACCAACTCCCACACGTTGTCCTCTGGCCTCCAGAAATGTCCTACAGCACTTACACACCTATCCACACCCACTCACCTACATTTCCATACAAAATAACTGTAAAAAGATAAAGATGACTCTGTATGTGCATTCAAGGTTGTTCAGACACGTGGATGTGTGTGTGTGTACAGATGCATGTGGAAGCCAGAGGGTGACCTTGGGTGTCATTCTTCAGGTGTTGAGACATCCACCTTGTTGAGACAGAGTCTCTCATTTACCTTGAGCTCCCTGATTAAGTTAGGATGGCCAGCAAGCCCCACGGATCTGCCCATCATCACCTCCCAGTGCTGGGAGTGATTACAAGTGCATGCCACCACACCTGGCATTTCTACCCGAGTTCTGGGGATTGAACTCAAGTCCCCCTGCTTGCACATGACAAGCTTTAGGGCTGACCTCTCTCTCTAGCCCATACAGATGACTTTTTAAAAAAATTTTATTTATCATATTTTAAGGGATTCACAATATAAGAGCACAGTTGTTTTCAGATCACATTGATGTTGCTCAGTTTGCCATACAATCAGGTAATTGGTGCTAGCATCCACAGATGAGTGATACCATTTGTCGTTTGTTTTTCTGGGACTGTGTTACTTCCCTCAGCATGATATCTTCTAGCTCCAGCCATTTACCTGCACAGATGACTTTTTAAAGAAAAAAAATATACAAATTCTTAAGCATGCACCAAATGGAAATAGGCATGGCAAGTCTGCACCCTTCACTAGCGTCCACAGCACAGTGCACAGTGTCCTAAGCACCTGCCCGAGTTCTATGTGATCTCTGAAGTAAACACAAAGCAATATATCGTTTATCAGAAAATGTTTCACTGGGTATCTCCATAAGACAGAGGATCTTTTTATTGCAGCATAACTATGCCATCATCATCATAGCTGGAAATTAACAATATGAGGACAGGTTTTCTAGACTTCAAACAGAGTTTGTTATTGTGTTCAGACTTGGTCACTCTGTCCTGTTAAAAGCTTTATTGTTATTTTAATGTTTTTTGCTTAGTGATCTAATGAGTAGACAATAAATAAGGGCTGGCACAGAATTTCATTAAAAGACAATAAAGGATCAACACACACACACACACACACACACACATACACACAATGAGCTCACGCACACACAGATTATTTCAGTGAATTTACTCCTCCTAGAATTAAATCTTTATGAAAATCTATTACCCAGGTTTGTTTTATTGTATATTTTGCATTGTGCCATATTATATTGTATTTCTTTTTTTCAAAGCCAATTTTTACTGAAGCTTTGTGCATTTCATACAAAATTTCCAATCAAATCTAGACCCACTCCCCCTTCCTTGCCCCCCACCCCACCAGAGTTCATGCATTTTGCCAAATATGCCTTTCATATTTTTCTCAGTCTCTTTTAAAAATTTCAGTGCAGAAGCTTACTGTCTTGAGCAGAATTTCACCATTTCAGTCAGTTCTTTGACCCGGTCTTTTTGTTGTTGTTATTGTTGCTGCTGCTGTTCTTGTTGTTGTCCCTTCCAATCTGCATCACTCCAAAATATGCATATATGCATGACACATATCTCTTAGCATCTTCAGCTTATGATTTCTTTTTTTTTTTTAATTAGGCTGAAAGATGTCATGTTTGAAGGCTCCTCCTTGGCAAGCCCAAACAACCATCAGTCCTGCCCTTGTGCTCCACACTGGGGTTTTCCCTTCCCATGGTCACCAAATGAGGTCCAGTAAGCACCACATCCTGTCTTAATCCTCCTGTACTGGTCTCTGTGATACAGCCTGGGTAGTCCAACAATGGTAATCTATACTCTGAAGAGGCTGAAACCACAGTAGTAGCTCAGTCCACAGGTTGGATGTCTCAGCAGTCCCCGTCTGCCACTGAAGGTTTGGAGGATTCTTGGAGATACCTGAGTCTTCAGTCCATATTGGAAGGTTGCAAAGCTATGTCTCATGTCTTTGAAGGATGGCAAAAGCAGTGGCAGCCTCCGGGTAGCTGCACTTGCCAGTAAAACAGGCAAAACAACTGTACTCTTCTTTTTTTTTTTTTTTCTTTTACTTTTTGTCTTTTTACTAAGATCTCAAGTTTTATACCTGAAGTACAATTTCTCAGGCCTTACTAATTATTTATTTCTGGTTATACTTTCCTTTTGGATGCTAAGGCCACACTGTTAGCCCAGATTAACCAAGGTTATTGTTTTCTCAAAGTTATATTGTATTTCTATGCTGGGGCGGAACCCGGGGCTTCCCACATGCTTAATATTCACTGTAACACAGAGATATCAAGCGTTAAGGTGTAGAAAATGATGTTTAAAGCATACCTAATTCAGGACTAACAGTGGCTATTTGGTAAACTGTCTCTTAAAGAGCATATTTCTTGACGGCAAGGAAGATGGATCAGTGGTTAAACCACTTGCTATGCAAAACCAGAGTTCAGATCCCCGGAACCCAGGTAGAAACTGGATGTGACCGGCCTATCTATAATCCCAGGCTCAGAAGGAGGAAATGGGATTCTCCAGCAAGCTGGCCAGGGAGACAGACTAGTCATCTGTGAGCTCTGGATTTGATTAAGACCCCTGCCTCAGTCAATAAAGTAGAAAAGCAATGGAAGATGATTCCCCTGGTCAGCCTCTGATCTCCACATGCATGCACACACATACACACATGCATGCTCCTCCACATACAAACATTCATACACACACATGCATGCTCTTCCACATACTTGCAAACATGCATACACACGTGCACATACCACGCGCATGAAAATGGAGGGGAGAAAAAGAACATATTATTTTCAAATACATACATATTAAAACTTTCTCATAAGGTGCCTCTCTAAATTATCTTCTCCAAGATTTCATGAGCAGCAAAGATGGCAGCCAGAACTCTCCTCGCTGGCCCGTTCTGCCTGTCCCTACAGGATTCTGCAGCATTCCCTGGCTCCTGTGCTCTGGCTGGTTCCGGCTGGTAGAGCAAAGCTGTAGTGGGGTGATACACAAAACTTTCATCTGTCCTCTTCCTGGGCCCCCGTGTTTAAAGAGACCCCCACATCACAGTCGGATCATCACTCTCCCAGGTGGATCCTCATTTTAGTGGAAAAATCATCACTTTGCTGTAGCTTTTTAGAATGTAAAGTTGAAGAGCTGTTCACATTTATTTCCCACCCCCAGGAAGCCTACTTTACAAACTGGAGGAAGGGTTACATTCTTTTCTATCAAAAAAGTATATATTACTTTGCCTCGAAATAATTTTCTGAAAAAAAATCATTGGGGATTTTCACGCAGCTATGATGTACTTCTCATTTCTTAATTTCCTTCTCCGACATGTACCTGTTTTGATCTTTGATTTCTTTTAAACTTACAGCAAGGCAAATGTATTCTCTTACCACCACCTTTAATGCATCCCAAATTACACCCCTTGGAATTGCTTCAGTATTATTCATTTCAAAATGGTTTCTCAACATTTCTTGAATTTCATTTATACAGGTAAAGTCTTTAAGCAAAAGGTTATTTTGGGGCCAGTGCTCACAGAATCCTAAGCTTACTCAGCCTCCTGACATGATTTCCTTTGGAATCAGCCCAGGAAAGAATTCAGGCTGAGAGCTACAAAACTCAGCAAAATGGCAGAGAATGAAATCCATATCTGTATGCATTTGCACTTCACAGAAATACTGGAGTAAAATGCTTGATTTTTTTTCCCAAAGACCTATTAGATGGATATGTTTGTTTATTTCATAATCTAATCTTTCAATTGCAGCCTTAATATCCAATTAAATCACCCTTTTAAAACAACACTGGTTTCAGAGACTAATTAGCATGTTAAGAAAGAAGCTCGCTCATTATTTGGGGTCTGTGTAGAGCTGAAGCAACTGCAGTCGACCTTACTCAAAGCATGAATCCAGGAGCCAAGTAGATGATTGGTGGAGTAATTACGTTATTTAGGGCCCTTCTCCAGCACGGAAAGATGAATCCCATTTGCATAGGTGAAAACAAAGGCTCAAATGAGAGAAAATAAAGCAAAGTTGCTTCACAGAAACAAAGAAAAATAATGCTTCAGTGGTTTCTCTTCCTGAAGAGAAATTTCTCTGCTACTGCCAAAGTGGGGAGCTGGAGACCAAATCTTCAGTGGGGTCTAAGGGGCTCTGGGCTCATCCCTGAGTCTCACATCTCTGAGAAGCTACAGCATCTCTGAGATAGCATAGGGACCAAGTTAAAGGAGACAACAAATTGTCCACCTGTGACCACAACAGCATGATTCACAGTAGCCCAGACACAGAAGCAACCCAGATGGCCACCCCCATAGGACTGGATAGAAAAGATAGGTTATATGCATACAATGCATTATTGGGTAGCTTTTAAAAGGATGGAGATTGTGACCCATGTTATAACACCAATGAACCTTGGACACATGATGCTAAGTGAAATAAAGTCAGAAATTAAGACCAACCGGGCGTGGTGGCGCACACCTTTAATCCTAGCACTCGGGAGGCAGAGGCAGGTGGATCTTTGTGAGTTCAAGGCCAGCCTGGTCTACAGAGTGAGTTCCAGGTCAGCTGAGGCTACAGGGAGACACTGTCTCAAAAACACCAAAAAAAAAAAAAAAAAAAAAAAAGAAATTAAGGACCAACGCGGTACAATTTCACTTAAATGTGGTGGTACCTAGAAGAGTCAAATTCAAAGGGACAAAAAATACAAAGATGGTTGCTAGGGGCTGGAGGGAGGGAGAAGTGGGAATTTACTGAAAATTTTCATGGGGACAGTTTCCGTTTTACAGAATGTGAAGCATTTTTGATGCAGATAGTGGTGATGGTTACACAACTAGATGAGTGTGCTTAGCAGCACTGGACTGCACAGTGAGAGAGAAAGTTGGTAGTCTACGCTGTGTTATTTTACCACAATAAAAAGACATGCAAAAAGATAACACAAACATCAGGTTTTAAGCAGATGGACAACCCCTCTAAGGTGTCATGGTGAGGTGCCACACATGGGGGGCTCCCCCAAATGTCTCTACTTCTCCTATTTTCCTTAGAGCTGTGATACTCACAGACACTCTCAGCATGGCTGGCATTAGTTGATATCAGGACTAGTTTCTTGGGACACAACTGACATAGGCACCCAGGTTCTACCAAGTTGCCATCTTGAAATCCTTAGACATTTAACTTTTCACACACTGGTGTTTAGTGTGTGAAATTCAATGGACAACCGAGCATATTTTGAGGTCTTGGACCCTCAGCTAAAATACAGTTCTGTTGTCTTCCCTCCTCTCTTGGACAGCTTTTCAGCAGCCCACGTCCTGGCCCTACCCAGTCACCACTGTCCTGAATCAGGGCGTGACCTGATGGGTCACCTGTTCTTGTATGGTGGTTCCACACTTCTTTCCTGCCCCTGGCCTAGAAAGGACATATTTGTTCAGTGCTGGCGGGCCACAGGCAACTGAACAGAAACATTAAGTTACACACCCTGGATTATGCTGATGGGCCTGCCTCTGGAGTGTCCCTGTACCTAAGGAAACACCCTTTCCATGGGGAACTATTGGCATATTTCTATTTGTGCTGGTGTCTAAGTAGCTGCGTCTCTATGAACAAGCCACAGAATAGGCAGTGTGTGATGCCTTGTCTTTGCATACATGTTAAGTGCTGTATTTGCATTTAAAAGAGGTTCTGCACAATGCAAAGGAGAAAGGTAAATTCATGCTAATAAATTGAATTTTTAATTTGATTTTACTTTATTTGCATGACACTAACTAGCCAATAGGAAAAAAAAATGTGACAAACAAGAAGCATGGAAGGAAGGAAAAAGCTTTGTATTTCGGTATCTTCTTTTTTTTTAATTTTTTATTTATTTTGTATGTGTATGAATGAACTGTCTGCATGGAGGTCTGTGCACCTGTGTTGTGCAATGCAGCAGAGGTCAGAAGAGGGTGTCAAATTTCCCCTGGAACTGGAGTTCTCCTGGAATTGGAGTTTCAGACAGTTCTCAGCCACCATGTGGGTGCTGGAGATCGAACCCCGGTCCTCTGCAGGAGCAGTCAGCACTCTTAACCGCTAGGCCATCTCTCCAGCCCCATATTTTGGTATCTTCTGATAACACACTCCACCTTCCCCAAACCCTGAATTTTGAACAAAGATTAAGTAATGTGCATTCTCATTTTCACTGGGCTCCTGCTTATTAGGATGTGGCAGTCTATCTAGATGTGCTGAGATGCCTATGTGGGAATTTTGGATTTTTATTTTTTTGGTTTATTTTTTTTGCCCATGTATTATTTTAAGGTAAGTATTAGCAACCTTTTTCTGTAAAGGGTCAGAGATAGTATTGTAACATCTTGGGCTCCACCTATCTGACTATTTTTCTCATAACTACTTTAGTACTGCCATGTGTAAGAAGCTGTAGACAACATATACACTTCAGTCTAACCACGTTTCCATGAAGTTCTAGTTTCAAACAGATGTGGCTCTGAGTCACAGTTTGTCAGCTCCAGTCCTAAGATAAAGAAAGGCCCTCTCTTTTTCTCTCATCTCCTCTTTCAGATCAGTGAGGAAATTGGCATAACACCCCAGAGGAGGAAATAGAGACTCTCACTCTGAAGTTTTATAGGAAGAATAGCCTGGAAAACCCAGAAAAAGAAAGCTATACTTTAGAACTTCCAGAAATCAAACAATGTGGCACTAGTGCCTGAATAGATAGAAAGAGCAGAATAGGAACAGTGTAGAAATAGGTCCAACCACTGGAAAGTTAATATAACAGTGTGGAAAGAGGGATTGCTTAATAAGTGATGTTGGTTTAACTGAAAAGTTGTATAGAAAAGATAAACTTGACTCTTTTATTCATCCAGTTACAATAAGATGAATTTCAAATGGATCAGTCATTTAAATCTAAGTAATACTGAACCAGAGAAACGGGAGAATGAAATGTGGATGAACTCTTCTCACATGGGAGTGGAGAGGACTGTCATAATTATGCCGCACAGTTCAGGTCAGGAAAGTGATAAATCGGACTATTTACCACTTTGAAACTTTGCTATCATATAGCAAAAAGCACTAAGAGCACAATAAAAAGGAGGAAATTTAATTAATTAATTTAATTAGCCCCCCCAAAGGCAGGGAGACAGCTGAGTAGGCAAGGTACCTTTGCACAAGCGTGAGAAGTGGGGTTCAGAGCCTAGCACCTACAAAAAACCTGGGGAGGCAGTGCTCATCTGTAATCTCGTCTACTCAAGTTTTCTTTGAACATAAAACTGTTTCAGAGCAAACTTTTAAAAATTTAAAACAAGCCAGACATGGTGATGCACACCTTTAATCCTAGCACTTAGGAGGCAGAGGCAAACGGATCTTTGTGAGTTCAAAGCCAGCCTGGTCTACAGAGTGAGTTCCAGGACAGCTGGGGCTACAGGGAGATCCTGTCTCGAAAAGACAAAAAATAAATAAATAAATAAATAAATAAATAAATAAATAATAAAACATTGTTTTAAAGGCTACTATTCCCTAGAAAGACTTGAAATGAACATTAACTTTGTACAAATCATGATTCTTAGTGTCCATTTTGTTGTATTTAAATGTCACCCCCACTTAAATAGGGCAGGGGATAGGACTATGGATTTCTCTGGGGGGACTAGTTCCATGTCTGGGGTAGATCCACAGAGATAGCAAGTGAGATATCTATTAGGTTTAATATGCATATATGGTTAGATCTATGCAAGTGTGAACTCCAAGCAAGAGACAGACACACACCAGGCTTAGGTCACTCTGGAGTATATTCCAGGAATAGTCAGGGCTGAGCCACATGTTGTTAGCATGTGGCAGCAAACAGCAAAAGATGGCATCCTGGCCAGGCCCCTTTAAATGTCTTGAGCAGGACCTCAAGTAAAGAGGAAGTGGTGATCCATCGACAGTTTCTGGAGGAAGTGGACAACTGGGGGATGCTGGGAGCTCTAGCTCCTGGGAGTACCAAACCCAACAATATCCACGTCCGCTGGATCCAAGACAACAAGGGGTCAGAAGCCACCTGGAACCAGAGGTCAAACAATAAGGTCAACAACAAAAACAATAGTACAATGGGCCAGGCACATCTGTAAAACTAGCCTCAAGAAGCTGATGGCTAGCCTGGGCTATAGAACTAGCCTCAAGAAGCTGATGGCTAGGCTGGGCTATATAGTAAGACCTTATCTTTAAAAATAGTGAGCTGAAAAACAAATAGTGAGCTGAAAAGATGGCTTAGTGGTTAAGAGCACTGGCTGCTCTTTCAAAGGACCGAGGTTCGGTTCTTAGCACCCACATGACAGTTAACAGCCATCCATAACCCCAGTTCCAGGGGATCTGATGCCCTCTTCTGGCCTCCACAGGCATTGCACACATGTGGTACACTTACATACATGCAGGCAAAACACTCATACACATAAAATAAAAGTAAATAAATAAATAAATCTTTAAAAACAACAACAATAACCATAATAGATTAAAACCCATCAAATGGGTTTAAATCCAGGAGTTGAAAAGAATATTATATTTGACAGAGAGACTCTTTTAGTCACAGTTAATGGATATATGTTAGGAAATGAACAATCTCAAATCAAACATTGACCAGCTTTGTACATGTAAACTATTCCTTATAATAACCAGGTAAGTAGTGAAAAGTTAGATAATCATTTGACTAAATGGAGAAGGCAGGGTGGAATTAGACCATCACCATTTTCAGCCTTTCATAACAACACACATCTGGGCAGTGATTGCTGGCAACCGCAGGTACCAAGCAGAGGGAGACAGACAGACAGACATTCTGTGCCTCAGCTGTATGCCAAGGTGGGTGTTGGTGTGGTGATGCACACACACAATATTGCTTTCCAGCTCTGCCGGGGAGTTCAACCTGAATCTGATTGAAACTCTAGATCTAGAAGCCAATTCAAGGAAAATGCAGGGGATAGAGGAACGTTTTTAAATAGCAGCAAAATCCAGACTGTGGACAGCCAAAGGACAGCAAAGAAATTGTTAGGAAAAGATAATGAGAGAGAATGAGGAGAGGGAAAAGGGGACAAGGAGAAGAGGATGAAAATTAAAACAGAATTAATCATCTACTCATCACTATGAGGTGTTGAGTTTATTTGAACCATATTCAAAAAAGAAATTATATGAAGACATTGAGGAAACTTGAACACTGGATATTTAGTAATATTAAATAATTATTAATTTTTTTCTTATAATGATATTTTGGTTATATTTTAAAATAAATTTTAAGTAATAAAATATGTTGTTTATTAGTACTTACCAAAAAACTATATTATACAGAAATAGTCAAACGATAAAAAACAATTTAAAATTCAGATGTCTCAGAGAAGAGTCCCTCAAGAAATCATATATTTGATTTGATTTGATTATTTTATTTTTTTTTTTTTTTTGGTCTTTTTGAGACAGGGTCTCCCTGTAGCCCCAGCTGTCCTGGAACTCACTCTGTAGACCAGGCTGGCCTTGAACTCACAAAGATCTGCCTGCCTCTGCCTCCCAAGTGCTAGGATTAAAGGCGTGCACCACCACGCCCGGCACAATAAATCATATATTTTAAAACAATTTAAAATTTTTATTAGGGGCTAGAGAGATGGCTGAGTGATTAAGAGCACCCTCTGCTCTCCCAAAAGACCTGGGTTTGACTCCCAGCACCAACATGGTGGCTAACAACCATCTGTAACTCTAGTTCCAGGGGAATCTGACTCCTTCTTCTGGCCTCTGCAGGCACTGCACAGCATAGATGCACTAACACACATGTAGACGATACACTCATACACATAAAATAAAAATAATAAAAATTTTAAAAATTTTTTTATTAAATTGTATCTATTTTCTGTGTGCATTTACACACTTGACACAGTGCATGTGTGGAAGCCAGAGGACAACTTGTAGGAGTCAGTTTTTTCTTTCTACCTTGTGGGTCCTGGGGCTCGAACTCAGGTCTTTTAGGTTTGATGTCAGGTGCTTTTACCCAAGCCATCTTTCTTACTGGCCCTTAAAAGAATGGTGTGATGGCGCATGCCTTTAATCTCAGCACTTGGGAGGCAGAGGCAGGCGGATCTCTGTGAGTTCAAGGCCAGCCTGGTCTACATAGCAAGCTCCAGGCTAGCTGGGACTAAAGGGAGACCCTGTCTCAAAAAGAATGCTTTCATTTTAAAACTACACACAGCCGTGTTTCTAAGAGAAGTCTTATGAGATCAGAACAGGGGAAAGGCGGTAGGGGAAAAATGTATGAAACAAAGTATATCCTGAGGTAAGGGGACCATTCTAGGATCTATGTTGTGGATCATGGGAGGTTCTTGTAGTATTTTCTCTAAATTGTGTCTATATTTGAAATGTGCAACAGAAAAACACTTCTTAAAAGAAAAATTGTTTCCTTTTGTAAAGATATGGAATTGTGGGGTTTGATTTAATCATTAGTATATATGTGTGTCTGCCATGGTAGTGTGTGAAGGTCAGAGAACAACTTTCCACAGTTGATTCTGTCCTTCCACTATGAGTGGGGCTGGAACTCAGGTCATCAGGTTTTCGGAGCAAGGAGCAAGCACCTTTACCCAATGAGCCATCTAGCAAGCCGACTTGAGTTCTTACTACTTTGGTATAACAGAAGCATGCAGCAAGCACTTAATGAGCACTTACTACATACAGAACTTCCTGAGACCACTTAGAGGGTGTTGCAAAGGTCAGAGAATATGAAGTAGGACCAAGAAGTCTAGAGGTCTCCTACACAGCACATGTTATGCCAAAAGGGTAAATTTTACTTGCTTTACATGCACACACACACACACACACACACACACACACACATATGGTGGCTATGTGAAATGTCATGTGATTGTTTGCTTCACTATAGCAAAGATTTTATGATCTATAAATTTCCCATGGCATCATGTCACATATTTTAAATACACAAAGTATTTTTTTTTAAGCTTGTTCAAGCGAAAGACGATGCAGAATTATCATGGCCGCAGTGGAAATTGGAAGAGAAGATGTTTCTTTATTAGGAAAAAATGTTAGCCACTGTGAAATCTATGCAGACTCCCACAAAGGAACATTCAGATGAGCTTTATTTAATGTCCTTGGAAGAACCAATGAACATGCCAATTGTCTAAAAGGACAATAAGTTTCTCTATTTGAATGGAAGTTTAAGTTCTTTGAATTCTACTAGAATCAAATACCTTGAGAATTTGCATCTTTTTATGTTCAGAAACCAAACATCCTATTACAATTTACAAGGTCTGCACTATTATCTGTAAAATAAAGGAATGACAAGGTTCTTGAAGAACAATTACTGGCGATTTCCACGTGGCTGCTCCTGCATCCCATCTTACCTTAGCTTCAACTTCTTACTTCTTCTGTCTGACACTGGCTCATTCTGCATTTGGGGATATGGGAAGGAGCCACCCTCACATCAAGCTGCCCCAAGGAACTGGCCTGTAGAGCTAAAAAGCCATGAGCAACCAGAGCACCATCCAGACTGGAGCAGCTCTGCTATCTCTCTTACTCTGACCTCTTCCTCTGACAAAGGCTCCCTGCCTTCTGCCCCCAGCTCCTTTCTCTTAGCTTCTGTCCAGACTTAATTTGCTTGCACACAGTTCACTTGAGGTTCTTCTGGTCCACTTCCACCTCATGACTATAATGTCATTTGCTTAGGGGGGGGTGATTAACTTTTTTGACTCATTTTTATTTTATGTGCATGAGTATATTGCCTGGATGTATGTAAGTATATCACATACATGCAATGTCTATGGGGCCCAGAAGAGGTTGTTGGATCCCCTGGAACTGGAGTTATGGACAGTTGTTAGCTACCATGTGGGTGCTGGGAACTAAACCCAGGTCTTCTGCAAAAGTGTTGCTTTTAACTGCTGAGCAATGTCTCAGGCCCCTCATTTTATTTTATGTGTATGAGTGTATTGCCTCCATGTGAGTAAGTGCACTCATGTCATGCAGTGCCTGCAGAATCAGAAGAGGCATCAGATTCCCCTGGAACTAGAGTTACAGTTGTTAGCCACCATGTGGGTGCTAACATTGACCCCCGTCTTCTGCAAGAACAGTCGGTGCTCTTAACTGCTGCGTTATCTCTCCAGACCCTTATTTTAACTTTTTTTTTACAAGTAGAGAAATATAACTGGTCCTTTCTAGCTTCCTCTGGTCACTGGGCAGCCTATGTTTGCCCATCAGCTATGGCCAAGGGAACGGGTAAGCAGAGTCATATGGTTGATATATCATATCACTGCCTCTCACAGCCTCCTGAGCAGGGCCTTAGCCAAGGCTACAGGGCAGTCAGTGCCGTGCAGATTTCTAGTAGTTTCTGCAAGTTCTTGATCTACTGCTACTAACTTTGGTATGAGTCTCAATATTAATTTGGGCTTCTGTCTACCAGATCAAAGATTTTAACACATCACAAGTAAAAGATGATTGACTTGGGTTTGGCTAGAGAAAATGCACACACACACACACACACACACACACACACACACACACACGCACGCACACACAACAGGAAATGACCTTGCATCATTGTTACTATCTCTCAGCTCTTTGTTTCCTAGAAGATACAAACTGCCGTCTTGGACAACTGAGAAAAATGACGGGGGTGGGGGGGGTGTTGCTTGGTTGTGAGTTGGACTCCTGCTGAGACTAATTGGTGAGGTTAGCAAGAATTGCTGGACTTGCTACAGCTCCCTGAGTATTTGTTATAGGTTAGGCAATGTGGGTGGGGCACTCACACCTTCCATTGCATTTAATCCTTCCGATGAATATACATACTATCTTAGTTAACAGACAAGTAACTGAGGCTCAGAGAAGCTAGCGGGTAAGTTCACAGAGCTATAAGGCAGCCTCGAATGTGAACCGTATCCTGAGGTCTTCTGCACTGGCTTCCGTTCCTGCTGCCCTGTGGCCCAGGTGAGCCACTGAACTTCATGGCCCTCCTAACAGCTTCGGGAGCCACTTTCTCATCTTTTTGATATGTTTCTCAACTCATCTGGACATGGTTAGATGCCCACGTCGCAGTCTCAGAATGACCCAGCACATTCCAGGGACAAATGTTCCTGATTTAGCAAACTCATCCAATGGACACAACATTTTCTGAGAAGGGGGTCTTGGCCCACACAGCACGCAAATGCATTTCAAAATGAACTCATTTATGATCGCATTAAGAAGAACTCCAGCATAATGAGTTTCTGTGGCCTTGTTTATGAAAAGGAACTTTGAGAGCTGGCAATTACCAAAAGCAGTAAGGCAGCAAAGAAAGCCTGCATGTTAAATAATAATTGCAAATGTTATATAAATGAGAGTGGTTTGATTGAATTTATTAGATATGTGTTGCTGGCATCTTAAGATATAAAGCATTTATCACAAAACGATGATTTCTTCACTTAGGCTCATTAGGAAATCACACATCAATTCATGCATAATTACAGAGGAATTTCTCCTGCTCCCTACAAATCATTACCATGTTAGCTAAAGTCAAATTGACTTTTTTCATGATTTGGAAAGGTAGATTCTCAACAGGAACCAATGGAGAGAGGAGCTACTTCTCCCTGGGGGACCCATTTCTGAAAATCAGCCGGAGGAAAGAACAGCCCGCAGACTCTGAGACAAGAGGCTGGGACTGGTCCCAAAGCCAGCCCTGAGGCTTTCTCTCCCCTTTATACTCTCTCCCTGCAGGTCACCCTGCTGCAGGCACAAACAAGGAGCTAAGAGCCCAGAGATTACAGACAAGTGATAATCAGTACTCCAGAGAGAAATGGGAAGAAAGAGTTAAGAGGAAAAGGGTAAGTAAGGAGTCTAAACATGAGGTTAAGAAGTTTGCAGAGTCTCGACATTAACTTTTAGTAAATGTCCAAGGATACAAAGAAACCAAGTATCCAACAACCAACCAGAGGATGAACCATCTTTTTCGACATTAACTTTTAGTAAATGTCCAAGGATACAAAGAAACCAAGTATCCAACAACCAACCAGAGGATGAACCATCTTTTTCGACATTAACTTTTAGTAAATGTCCAAGGATACAAAGAAACCAAGTATCCAACAACCAACCAGAGGATGAACCATCTTTTTCGACATTAACTTTTAGTAAATGTCCAAGGATACAAAGAAACCAAGTATCCAACAACCAACCAGAGGATGAACCATCTTTTGATGTTCAACTAATTCTCAAATAAAAGACATTTCCAACTTCAGGTTTTTCTCTCTATATACCTTGTAAAATACATACTTATGGGTCATACAAAACTGACTCTTGTCCTTTTTACCTTGGCATACAAATAAAATAATGTAAATAATCAATGACCTAATAGGAGAGAGGACAATATAAGAGCAATAATTATTAGAAGAAAAATGGGCTTCATATAGCATGAGTTATTAGGTTATTTTCACAGTAACAAAGGCTCTTATTAATCAACAAGAAAAAAAGGCTAATATTCATAAAAAAGAAGACAAAGATCATGAAAAAGTAGGACACAGAGAAAGAAATCCACATGGCTTCCAACGGAGAAGAGTCTCTCATTTCATTTCAAATTTAATTACTGGACATTAAAATAATAATGAGGTGCACGCTTTACCTATCAGATTCAGAAAAATCCAACGTTAAAGGACCATACACCATCCTGGCTAATTTTTATTGTCAAGTTGACACAACCTAGAGTTACAGGAGGAGGAACATCCGCTGAAGAAGTTCCTGTGAAGGATTATCTTGGTTGACGGATGATGTGGGAGGTGTCAGTCTGCCATGGAAAGTGCTGTTCTCAGGCAGATGGGCCAAGGCAGGCATGACCCAGAGAGGGAGCACGTGAGCACCATTTCTCCATGGTTTCTGCTTCAGGTTCCTGCCTGAGTTCCTGCTTTGGCTTGCCTTGATGATAGGCTGTAGCCTAAAAGATGAAATAAACCCTCTCTTCCCCTAAGTTGCTTTTGGTCAGAGTCTTTTATCATAGCAGCAGAAACAAAATAAGGACATATGCCATATTGTTTAGGAAGCACTCTTACATAGTTGGCCAAGCATTGATGAGAACAGGAAATAGAAATTAGCCAAGGTGTTTAGGGTAGAAGACTCAGAAAGCGAACTGTTCCATTCGTGTCGTGGTCAGAAGCCAAAAATATCCCTGGTTCTGTCCTGGCCCGGGGTGGGGGGGGGGGGGGGAATGGTTTCATAGCTCCCTTCTAAATGACTGTCACTATCTGGAGGCTACACATTG
This sequence comes from Rhizomys pruinosus, assembly GCA_009823505.1. Lineage (NCBI taxonomy): Eukaryota > Metazoa > Chordata > Mammalia > Rodentia > Spalacidae > Rhizomys > Rhizomys pruinosus. The sequence continues at coordinate 2,521,125 of VZQC01015718.1, read as the reverse complement.
GATCTCTGGATTTTCATGGTAGAAATGGGTTCTACCTAGTCACCAGATTTACCCCATCTCCTAAAGGATTTTAGACTCTCAAGTTTGGAGGAGAAGATATTAGGTAGGGATTAGCAGCCTTGGAGACCACTGAGGATCGTCTCTTCTCTCTTGGCTGGCTTTGGACTCTACCTCCTGTTTCCCTGGTGACACTAGAAAGGGAATTATCAGCTTAGACCACATGAAAAGGTGGAGACCTCAGGCCTTTGTTGAGGCTTTGTTGCATTAGCTTTTCCTGAGGAGAGCAAACAAACATCCAATTTATCCTAGGTGAGCCCAATATCAGAACAAAGTATGATTTCTCCAAAGTCCAATCTGGTGAGGCCAAGGAGTTTATTTCATACAGAGGATAGGTGAGGGGTTACTTACAACAGCATAGATGACCCCCCAAAAAAAACAGTTGTAGAACCTCTAGCATTTCCCAAGACTACTTCCAGCTGTGGGAGGAAATAGCAGCTAGAATCCCAAGCAAGGGTCTCCTGACTGTACCCAGGGATGGTCAGTAGCTCCATCACCATTGCCATAGACCCGGTGACCGATGTATTGTTCAACTCTGGTTACCTGGGCTACGGGACAGAGTCCAAGACTGCATCTAATAACCAGAGGAAAAAGCATCATATGACAGACTCATTAGGGGAAAGCTACAACCTCCTGGTCCAAAGCATGGGATCTACCTCTTGCCTGGACTGGAGATGTAACACTCTGATCTCTTCTGAAGATTGGAGCATTACAATTCACTCCCTTAAGAATGAATCCAGCTGGACCTGCCAATCACCTGGCCAGGAGTCTACACCACCAGGAAGCAGATTCACCTGAAGACGTGCTAAGGAGATGGAAGGAATAATTATTCCCTCAGTGAGATAATGCACTCATCCTTCCCAGAATCCCTTTACTTATGCAGCTGCCTACAGTGCCTTGTGCCCTGCCTGCTTTTCTGAGCTACATAGAAAAGCAAAACATTTCCTTTTTTTCTATTTCTATCTTTCAAATCCTGACCAAAAGACCTAAGCATGCTTTCCCAGACCTCTGGTCTTTCTCATTGATTCTCAGTCCTTCCTCTACCCTCTTACCCTGTGGCTACTCACCAACCTTCATTGCTGGTTTCTCAGACCCTAACTTGAAAGGCAAGGCTTTATCTTTTGCCCTTCTGCATGTTCCTCCTCCTAGAAGCTGCTGAGATTTACAGCTTGCCTGCTCTGATGTTTTTTTTTTTTCTCTCATACATTAAGAAAATTGTCTTTGAGCATCCTTCCAAGTCCATTTCTAAATTCTTTTCTTAATGAGGCTAAGAACCCAAATCCCTGGTAACATTAATGCAATGCAGCTTCCTTAGGGAGTGAAACTCACTGATGTATATCAAACTTTAGAATGCAGGCCCCTTCAACCCAGCAATTCCACCCATATCAAATCATTTCATAACTGTACATACAGATATTGACACTTTCTATGGGGATACCCACTGTTTTCAGCAAAAGGCTGCACAATTTCCAGAATGTTCAGCAATCAGGTAGTGACAAATTATTTTGCTCAGTAGGGCACTTGTTTAATAAGAATGGGGCTTGAGTTCTATCCCCGATACAGCAAAAGAAAAATAAAGGGGGGGTAACATTCAACCAGAGCCATCACAAAAAAGGAAAGTAAAGTTTATAATATGCTGTTGTATGAACATTTTCTGGAGAGATAACCCGACACAGGGCACCAATCAAACTAAAGAAATTACTCAAGTCTAGCTTTGTGAAATAATGGATTAATTATAGTTACTTACAGGAGCATGGGTAGCTTATAGGTAGCTATACTACTGAAAGAAAAAATTCTCTCTCCCAGCATCTATTAACTATCTATATATGGTTAGGGAGGGCCGTGGCCTCATGAGTCCCTCTCCTTAGCAACACCTGAATAACTATAACTCTTAAGGGGAGGCTGAGCCCGCTCCTCTAGTAACAACTGCCCGTAATTCTTAAAGAAGGGCAGGCCTCCCCTATGAAGAAAAGTTAATGGACCAACGCTTAGGCTGGGCTTGTTCAGGTAATCACGGCTGCTAACAGTTAAAGAGGGCAACGGCCGCGTCATGCCCAGACGACAGCATTCTACACCTTATTTTTTATAGGTCTTTTTGAGGTGGGGCCTCTTTGAAGCGGGGTCTCTCTGTAGCCCCAGTTGGCCTAGAATTCACTATGTAGACCAGGATGGCCTTGAACTCTCAGAGATCCACCTGCCTCTGCCTCCTGAGTGCTGGGATTAAAAGTGTACGCCACCATGCCCAGCTCCACAACATGGTCTAACATTTACATAAAGCAAAATTATATGTATGTATGTATGCATATGAATATCAAATATATGCATGTTGTGATGGTTAGTCGTATCGTGATGGTTAGTTTTGTCAACTTGACTCTATCTAGAACCACCTGGGAAGTGAGTCTCAGGTCGTGTGTCTGGGAGATTACTTTCATTTTGACACTAGAGCTGGGGAGACCCAGCCAGGATGAGCAGCAGCATTCCCTGGGTGGGGGGGGGGGTCTCGAACTGTGTAAGATGGAGCAAGCCGAGCACAGGAATGCGTGCATCACTCACTCTGCCCTGATCTTTTTTTTTTTTTTTAAACCTTTTTGACACAGGGTCTCCCTGTAGCTCCTGCTGTCCTGGGACTCACTACATAGACCAGGCTGGCTTTGAACTCACAAAGATCCACCTGCCTCTGCCTCCCAAGTGCTAGGATTAAAAGCATGCCCCAACACGCCCAGCTCTGCCCTGATCTTGACCTGGATGTGACCTGACCTGACCAGCTGCTTCAAGTTCCTGCCGGCTTGACTTCTCCACAATGATGAAATGGAATCTGGGACTGTGAGCTAAAACAAACCGTTTCTCCCCCAAGTTTCCTTTATCTGTTTTATCAAAGCAACAAGAAGCAAAATTAAGACACCGTACAGGACACAGTTTCTGCAGATTAGCATTACCCATGCCAAACTATTATTGGAAACTATAAACTTTACTCAATACAATTCTGAAGACTCTTTCTTAGAAAAACAATCTTTGGAAGTTAAACCATGAGTGTTTGTGCCTATATATACATTTATGCACTTCTAAAAAGAATGCTTTGGAAGAACATCCAACTATGGTAGCCTCTACAAGAAGAGATTTAAAGGCCTGAAATGGGAAAGTGTTTTTGTTTACTATAAATTCATTCATAGTATGACTTCTCAAAACCAAGTCCATATATCACATTTTTAAATGAAAAACACTGAGTTACAGAGGAGTGATAGAAATGGAAGTGGAGCATGTAAGAATTATGTAAACCAAGGAAAATTACAAGTTAGGTTTGGGGAAGCAGAAGGTGCTCCTGGGAAGGAAGGTAATAGCAAGTTGAGGGCACGCCAGCATCACAGGACACAAGTGGGTTTTAATTTGCTTCCTAAAGTAGGGGAAGTATTCTCATCATGGAAGTGTCCCCCAAAGTACCAAGAGTTCAAGGCTTGGTCCCCTGGGTAGCACTATTGGGATGGTGAAGCCTGGTGGGAGGTCTTTAGGTCACTGGGAGTATACCCTGAAAGGTTTTGGAGAGGGGGAGTAGGTTCAAGAGGGACACTGAGACAGGTTACTAGAAAGAAGTTTATTAGAAAAGTTATTGATGCCAATGATAGACAGAGAGGCGACAGCATGGTGGTGACTCTGAGGAAAGTTCAGGCTCCAGTGCCAGGGATAGACAGCATGGCAGGGTCTCTAAAGAGGAAGAGCCCATGTGACAGAAGTGGGTCTCTTTTTTGTACCTTTCTGAGGAATAAGGGAGGTTTCACAGCACAAGTCTGCAACCAGGCTCTCTGATTCCTAGGCAGGAAAGGGTTGGGCAGCAGAATGTGCCACCAATACTCCCTTTGATGTTAACTCACTTCCCAGGTAAGAGATTCTACCAGGAAGTCTGTTAGCTACAATTCATAAACAGTATCTCAGTAGGTGCCTGTCACTATCTGTGAGAGCTGCTACGAAGTATTTTGGCCTGAACAGCAGCTGGATTGTAACATTACATTCTTATATGCCCTTGGATGGAACCGTGGGCTCCAGCCCCTTCCCCTTTCCTTACTTTCCCATGAGGGAAATGGTTTTACTCTACTTCATGGTCCCACCTTGATGTACCACCACAAGCTCAAAGCAATGGGCCAACAGATCATGGGCTGAAACCTCCAAAACTGTGAGTTAAAACAAAGCTGATCATCTCATGCGATTGTTATAATGAGAGGAGGCTGATAGTAGCACCCACCGCCATCAAGGGATGTGTTAAGGATAAAGGAAACATCACACAAAGTGCTTTCTATGCTTTTTCCCAGTAAGGTAAAAGAAAAGACATAGAAGATAGATGACAAACACCAGTATGAAGAGTCCCCTTCAGACAGCAAACTGCCCCTCAGAGGATACTGCTTCCAAAAGCAAATGAACTTCTCCAGGGAATGAATCCAAAACAATAATCTTCACCAAAAACTGCTTCTCTTGAAATCTCAAAACCTTTCCCTATAAATAGTTATGGGAGCCAGCATCTTTTTTTCAGGTTACCTTGGGCTTTGCAAGATACTTGTGTACTTAGTTTCACATCTCTACCAGCACACACACACACACACACACACACACACACACACACGGCGTGGTTATTAATCCTTGGTTCTGTTGGGAGTCACGGGTAGGTATTCTGCAGCCCCCAGTTCCTGCAGTGCCTCTGGAAGAGCACTGAGATGGTATAATATTCACTGTGAACTTGATAGGCTCTACACTCTCAAAGGGGACGAGGCTTCTGGCATGTCTGTGAGGGACTATCTAGAACAGGGTAACTAGGTAACTACAGTGGGAAAACCCACCTAAATGTGAGCAACAGCATCCTACGGACTGGTAGATGACATTACAAAAGTAGAAAACAGCACGAGCACCATCTTCCTGACTGTAGACGCAATGTGACCAGCCTCCTCCTCAAACACTCGCACCCCATGATGGGCTGCACCTTGAACTGTGAGCCAAAATCAAACCTTCCTTTCCTAAGTTCCATTTGTCAGGAAAGTAACACATGTGTTATATAATATCTACACATATATGTGTAGATACTACAAACATAGTTCATCACTCTGAGTGCTTCGCTTCCTGGATTTTTCCTGTTCTCTGGTACCAGAACTTGAGCTTCTGTGCAGTCTCCTGGACATCCTCAAGGTTTGGAATGATTTTACCTCAATTCCAGGGGACCGGATGCTGACTGGAGCTTGCCATTTTAGAGCTGTGGAAGGCTACTTAGGGAAACAGAAGCAAAGCTTTTGTTAAAAACTCTGTGTGCTGAGACAGGCAGTCCAAGGCATTTTTCTCTCATGAATGAGCTTTGCATAATGAGCTTGGAGTGTGCTGTTAGCCTGGGATCTGAACTGCTCAAATGCAAAATATGTGTGCCTAATAGCCAATAAATGCAAACCAAAAGAAGGGGAGGTCCTGGACTCTTCCTAAGGGATAAATTGAAAAATATCATATTCTCTCTCTCTCTCTCTCTCTCTCTCTCTCTCTCTCTCTCTCTCTCTCTCTCCAAACTAGCAGAAAACTGGAAGTAGGAACGAGATTCCCTTGTTAAGAATGAGAAGTGAGGTGAAAATTCACCTCTTTTCAGGTGTTGAAGGAGAAAAGCAATGAGCAGAAAAAATGGAATGGTTTTCTCCTCTTGGGGAAAGAATAGTTTTAACCTTCAAGAAACTGCAGAGGTTGTTGGAGCTTATTCAAGGAAACTCTTCAGAAAGACAGGGACATGAATCATGGGTCGTTTTATCTCCACTTTAAAGCACTGGAACATTCGCATTCCCTAAAGAAAAGAGAGCGGGTGGTGCAAATGACGGATCTGATAGGTTTATTAATACCCCAGGGCCAGCCTGGGGGGGCCTTCCTTTCTGCTGGTGACACCGGCAGTGTTTTCCCCCCACGAGGTTGACTCATGGCTTCCTAGTCACAAGGTTGAGGTCATCGGTGCGGGAAGAAGCGTAAGCCACACTGTGTGTGCTTTTCATTTTAATACACCAGTGAGAAGTCCGCAGGACCCTGACAGGAAGTCAGAGGCTGGAAATGAGTTTGACGAATGTGTGAACAATGCGAAGTCTCCAAATGGCAAGCTGGGAAGAAACAGTCCAACTAAGTGCAGAGCAGAAGGCCGTGCGCAGGTTGCCCTGTGCAGTTGCAGCCCCTGCAGGTCATGAGGAGCCAGAGATGATGGGCAGGAGCTGGCTCGCCTGGCCTGGTAATATATGAAGCATTACAAGGGCCGCAGCCTTGTGATAGGAATTTATTTTCTCGGGCTGATGCATTCCTCTTCCAGCAGCATCCATCAGGGCCTGACATTTATTTGACATTTTTTTCATCAGATATTCATGAGCACAAAGCCAGAGTTGAATGTTGTACTGGAACAGCCGGCCGAACACGATGGATGGGTCCCTTCCCTCAGAGAGCTTGAAGGGGACCCACAGAAAAAGAGAGCGCCAAGTGGGCGGGGAGGAACGCGCTGGGGGAAGCGCAAATGCTGTGCACTTAGTAGGTGCCCAGGAGATCAGGGTGTCTTGGAAGAGGCAGTTGATGCTGGGGAAGCAGAGAGAAATGCCCCAGGCAAGAAGCAGGCCGTGCAGAGACCAACAGCGAGGAGTCCTTGCTTTACCTTTGCCTGGTCTCCTCTCACTCACTCACAGACCTTGGCTTCCAGTGTCTCCTGGTGTCTGGCAGCTCCAGCTCCTGAGAGCGGAGCGGATCCCACATCCCACCCCAAATCTGACATCCCCAGTCTCCGGTACTGCTGGCTATCTCCTCTATTCCTATTCCATTTATCTCTCCCTCTTGATGAAAAAGATGGCGAAGAAGGCGAAGGGCAAGTAACAAAGCGAGTGGATGAGATAGGCTCTGTGAAGGCTTATGCCAGGCCAGGAGCAAGAACAAAACCAAGAAATCCTTAACACAAGCACCGCAGAGAAACTGAACGTACTCCATCTTGTTCCACCTCCCCTGGGACACTAGTGGGTGGTGCCACCCTGGGGGCGACAACTAACTTTTTCTATATACAGCCAAATGTCCCTTTTGAATGACTTTTCATTAAATTTTCCAAATATTTTTGTTTTCTATTTTATTTTTTAAAAACTTTTATTTATTTTTCTTTTATATGTATGGGTGTTACAACTGCATGTATGTAAGTGCACCTGTGTCATGCAGTGTCCATGGAGGACAGAAGAGGGCATAAGATCCCCTGGAAGTGGAGTTACAGATGGTTGTTAGCCACCGTGCTGGTGCTGGGATTTGAACCTGGGTCTTCTGCAAGAACAGTCAGTGCTCTTGACTGCTAAGCTGTTGTTCTAGCTCCCTTGCTTTCTATTTCAGATCCTTGGGTATCTAAGGTTTTTTTTTTAATTGAACCACAGTGTGTTTAAATAATGGCTCCATGCCTTTATGACATTTGATTTCCATTGTATCTAACCTACTCAACACATTATTTTCAAATGAATGGATGGCTTAAATGGTTCCTCCGTATACGTTTGAACTTGTTCAAAGGCAGAACTTGAAAAGAAAACCTCTCTCATCCTGGAAAGGTTGATTTTGTTTATAGAAATCACAAATGATCCTCTTGCTCAGGAGATAGAAGGGGAATCTCAACTTTCCTAAGTCAGAGCTAATCAGATCAACACCCAGCTGCCCACTTCGAGCATAACACATCCAAATTACATCAGCAAAGTAAGCTCTGCCCAAAGGTATTTCATCTGTTAAAACTTTCCAAGATCTTGTTTACCTATTAGAAACAGAACTGTGGGATAGGAAGAAAGATACTTTCTGGAGCAAATGTCAAAGCTAATAACCTATAAGAATTTTCATCCTCACCTCTGGGACTTCACTGCCCCCAGCACCTCCTGCCTAATATGCCTACTACTTTACACAGATTTGTAAATCCACCCTCTGGGTGCTTCCCACAGCCCGACTCACTATAATATATACTTAAGGGAATTTGGATCTGGGATTCAATCCAAGATCATTACCAGAAAGATCAGAACAATCGCGGTAGAGCTGTACCAGCATCCATGGTGCAAGCTTATGACAGGGGTCCAAGATTTTACATTCGAGACTTCTGTGTCCTTCTGGATGAGTTGGGAGTAGAAAGGTGTCCTTGTTTGATTGCTTGTTTTACATGTCCATCCTTTTGGCAGAAAACTGAGAAATTTCACAGCCAGCTTCTGTGGTGTGAGACTCAGGAGTCCCCAAATCCATAATCTCCCCCTCAGAACCCCAATAAACAGCAAATACAAAGCACAGCCTTCAGATATGGATAGGTTGTGGGGTTGTCTCTTCCCTGGTCAAAAGGATTACTCACCCATCCTAGTCCCTAAATAACACCAATTTAAAAAGATGGAAAATGCGTGGGAAGCAGATGCTGGTTTCAAAATAAACAAACCATCGGCATGACTTTTCTTCTTGCTCTGACTAAATACCTGGCCCAAAGGAACTTAAAGGAAGAAGGGCTTATCTGGGCTCCCAGTTTGAGGGTATGGTCCATCACGGTGAGGTAGGAATGGCTTTCAGCTGTGGCAAGAGGAACACGAGGCTGCTTGCTCTCATCTCAGTAGACTAGGAAGTAGAGAAAGGACCAGAAGCAGAGCTGGGCTATCAACTGACAGTGCGTGTGCCCCGGGGATCTACTTCCAGCCAGGCCCCAGTTCCCAAAGGTTCTAAAACCTCCCAAAAAAGGGCCATTGACTTGAACCAAGTGTTCAAACACATAAGCCTGTAAGAAGACATTTCAAAGCCAAACCAAAATACCCCCAAAGTGAAATGTTAAATCTGCAGAACTGAGACTCTGCCAAAAAACAATTTCACAAGTTTAGGTGCTTCCCAGTCGAAATCAGCCTTATGTCATCATGTCATTGTTTATGACAGTGGGATGGAGATAGTGACAGGCAGCCTGGCAGGTCTGAAAGGAACTTCACTGCATGAGTCATGACAGGAAAAGACCAAATCACCAGGAAGAGACAAACTGGACACATGTCCCCAAGTCTCTGATAAAACCAACTCTGAAAGATGATGTATGAGCCTCTTTGGGGGTGCCAGTAATGATCCCTAGAGAAGAGCAGGAGACCCCGGCTGTGCTCTTACAGGAGCACCTCACATCCTTTCTGAAAACAGCTGGGCAGCTTAGTCTGTCTGCTTGGCCAAGCTCCCCACAGCTGCAGGAGGGCTCTCCTCACCCCCACCCCTCACTCCTAGCAGAAGAAGGTGCTTCCTGGCCAGCAGGCTGGGTGCAGAACATGTAGCAAGCAATGTTCAGGGTTCAGACATTAAAAGGTACTTTGCTAAAAGGCGTTTCTCCTAACGATGACTCAAAGAAGGCAAAGGCTAAGTATCTCAGCCTTCATCCTAAGTCTGTCTCCTTTACTCCGAGTTGCCTGGTTACCTCTGCACGTGGACAGGGGATTGGAGTGGAGAGGCCTGGTGGGAGTGGCTCGGAGGTGCGGCAGCAGGACTGTGAGGCTACTTGGTGTCTCAGTGTATTAGGAAGCAGAGCACGGGTCAGAAATGGGCTGAGCTCTAAACGCCAAAGCTCCTCTCCTCACCCGCACTGTTCAAGAAGTGGGTCTGAGCTATCTTACTCCCACCCACGGCTGAAGAATAGAAGTGAGTTATTCTCCTAACCTTGGAGTCCAGGAAGTACAAAGTGTCACAGGATCGGCCATACCCTCCCATGAGTGTAAGCCTGTAGCCTGGAGCAGCGGAAGTGATCTTCTAGGAATGACATGATCCCCACAAGCAATGACAGCCACAGGACTTCTGCAGGCCCCTTTCGGAGCCAGAACTGAGGCAGTGGTCATCCAGAACCCACCTTGACCAGGACCACTTAACTCTGCAAGCCTCTTGCCCACTGGCCTGGCTCTTCCTCTATTCAAGCCTAAAGCTCAGAACCTAGAAAAACAGGCTTGGGGTCACTGGACCCCATTATCTATTCCTTTTCCCAACGTGGGCCGAATTGATTAAATTTCCCCTCTATACTTCTCACCATTACTCACCTCTCTTATTGGCATATTGGGATCAGTGACCATGTCACTGGGGCTGCTGGAGCAGAGCCAGGGCAGTAATGTGAACCTCTGGAACTGCAGCTGCCTACAGCCGGAATCCAGTAGCCTCTGCAGAGAAAGGGGAGCCAGAGCCTTTGCCACCCACACCCCTTTTTCTTTCTGAGTTCACCTTCTCCTTTCTGAATGAGGAAGAACAACCAAATAGGAATATGCTGTCCAGGAGCCCATGGAAAAGAAGTTGGCAGTCATCTTTCCAGTGTGTCCAGGACACCCTGCGCTCACACCGCGTGGAAGGGTCCGCCTGTGGCAGGGCTAATAGAATGTATCTAAGGGAGGGTTTTGTTCCCTCTGCATCCCAGCATTTAGGTACTCACTGTGCACATCAAGTGTGAGGACCAGGGCTTTCAGAGATAATAGAGACAGAGAAAAGAGGAAGGAAATGAGTAGGATGAAAAAAGAATGTAGCCTCACACGAACAGTCACCTACATCTGCCTATGCAGTAATTCAGTGGCGGGGGCCAGGGGCTGAGTTTGGCAGATTTCTTCACTTATTTGGCAATATTCATTGGGTCTTAGGAACTTGGACCTACTCTGATTGTCTCACCAAGGCATGTTGCACAAACCAGGGCTCTGTAGCATAGGCCTCATGCATGTGGACATCTCTGGGATGCTTTGTGATTGTGGTTCCCATAGCAACTGCCTATCTCCAGTCTATAGGACAAAGTCTAACCAGACTCCCTGTCTGGATGGTCAACATCTCCTGTAAAGGCTGCAGTGGCCACAATTAGAAGGCAAAGTGATTGGTGCCCATCTGGAGGCTCAGAGCCACGGAAACTTTTTCAGTCCCTCACCAGCTCCGGGAACCTGCTCAGTTCAGGTTCCCCTGTGAGGTTCCTCAGACACCCTGAACGCTACAGACCAGAACCTATGTGAAAGGATAAGTAACAACACTTCTGTGAGAAAAGCAGAGGTGCGTAAACTCTTCTAGAGGTGCAAAGGAAAGGATTTCATAATTCACTATTATTTTCTGATATATGGAGGAATTTTTATAGGGCAGCATGTGCTGTTAACCATAAAGAATATTAACTGACTTTATTGATATTTAAAGAGTAGGCATAAAACAACCATTACCATCATTTTCTTTTATTAACAAAAATAAAATAAGATCTTGAGTATATACAGTATATTATATTCAGCTCTTACAGATAGTCCTGAATCTTCTGAATCTAGCTACCCACTTTATTATGAAGAATGCATAGGAACACCTTGGGGAACCTATGCTTGGGTAGAATAGGTTGAAAAAAAAAACCCTAAGAGAGTCATGAGGAAGAAGGTGCAGAGCCGGTACCAGCAGTGGTGAGGAGTGTGGAAGAGATGATGGTGGTGATCACAACAGTAGAGGTGGTAATGGTAGAGATGGTAGTGGTGATTGATTATTATAATAGCAGTGGAGGTGGTAATGATGGTGGTGGTCAAGATGATGGTGGCGATGATTATAACAATAGTGGAGCAGGTGATGGTAGAGACGGTATGACAGAAGGAAAGTAAGACAGGTACAACAACTGGATATTTCAAAACAAAGGCTGGAAAATACAGTTCCACTGAGAGTATGTCCATGTTCAAGGCTCTGGGCTCAATCTCATAGCCTAGTTTTAAATAGCCAAGAAAAGGTTAAGTTCTACAAGTTAGTTAGGCCTTCCATCCCATCCTTTCCATATACCGAGACAATAATCCCACAATGTCAAATCAGAAAGATAAATTATTTATATCTCTGGGTGCCAGAGTCACCTCAGGCTTTAAACTAAGACTCAATCTGCTCCAGTAAGAGATTGGCCCCTCCTTCAAAGCATCATCCAGAAAAGCAACTTCTAACTGGCTGACAGGCTTACTCTATCCTTATTAAAGACACTCTTCTAATAGTCCTGACACCTCTTTCTTGTAACCCTCAGGATACTGAATCACTAAGATCCAAAGCAAACCAACTAAATACAAAAGGAGACAGGTAAACAAACATAGAGGAAATGTCTGTAAGTTACACCTTTATTGCTTTACATGGTTTATCAAAGAGCTTCCATTCACTCATTCACTCACTGTCAGTGAGTCAACGAGTGAATCATCAGTCATTTCCCACTCCTTCAGGTACTGACTCCTAGCATTGTGTGCAAGGTCTGGTGGGAAATGGGAAACCAAAGACTCCCATCATTCCCTCAAGGATCCTAAATTCTATGTGATCTATTTATCTGCTCTTTATCTAGTACCACACTGTCCTTATTATTGTAGCTTTATGGTAAGACTTGACAGCAGATAGTGTTCATCTTCCAACTCTGTTCTTCTCCTTTAATATCGTGTTGGCTACTCTGAGTCTTTTGTGTCTCCATACAAACTTTAAAATCAGTTTCTTGGCAACCACAAAACAACTTGTTGGGAGTTTGACTGCAATTATATTGACCCCATAGAGCAATTTGGGACGAACTGATATCTTGACAATATTGAGTTTTTCTATCCATGACTATGGATAGTCTACATTTATTCGACTTTTGATTAATTGGTTTCCTCCTTATACATTCTAGATACATTTTGTTAGATTTACACATAAGCATTTCCTTTGAGATGTTGATACAAATAATATTGAATATTTAAATTTCCACTTGTTTGTTCTTGATATATAGGAATGTGATTGATAATTGCATATTAACCTTATACCTTCACCCTTGTTAGAATAACACATTAGTTCCAGGAGTATTTGCCAATTTGGGTTTTCTACATAAATGATTATGTCATCTGTAAAGGTGGATTTATTTCTTCCTTTCCAATCTATATACCTTTAATGTTGGGGGTTTTGTTGTTTTGGAGGGGTTTGTTGTTGTTTTTTGTTTGTTTGTTTTGCTTGTTTTGGATTGATCTTATTGCATTAATCAGAATTTAAAGTAAAATTTTGAAAAGCAGTAGTAAGAGGGGACATCCTTGCCTTGTACCTTGTTTTAGTGGAAAAGCTTCTTCAATTGCACAGTCTCCCTATAGCCCCAGTAGGCCTGGAACTCACTTTGTATACCAGGCTGACCTTGAACTCACAGAGATCCACCTGCCTCTGCCTCCTGAGTGCTAGGATTAAAGGCATGTGCCACTACACCCAGTTTAAAGTCTATTCTTAGCCACCATGTGGGTGCTAGGAATCAAACCCAGGTCCTCTGCAAGAGCAGTCAGGGCTCTTAACCGCTGAGCCATCTCTCCAGCCCCCAGATATTCTTTATTGAGTAGGAGAACCTCCCTTCCATTCCCAGATTACTGAGAGGTTTATTTTTTTTTTTTAATTGAATGAGTGTTTGATTTTTGTCAATTCTTTTCTCCTTCTGTTGGTAGGATCATATAGTCTTTTTAGCATACTCATGTGATGGATTATATTTATTGACCTTTGCATGTTGAACTAGTCTTACATTCCTAAGACAAGTCCCATTTGGTTGTGGTATATAACTATTTTACACATTGTTAGATTTGGGTTGCTAACATATATTTGAATGATTTTGAATCTATGGGCATGAGAGATATTGGTCTGCAGTTTTGTCTCAGAAATGTCCTCTTCAGCATTAGGGTAAGGCTGGCTTTGTAGAGTTAGGGAGTATGCCTTCTGCTTCTGTGCTCTAAGACTACAGAAAACAGGTATAATGTCTTCCTCAAAGGTCTGTTAAGACTCACCAATGAACCCATGTGGGCCTGGTACTTTTTATTTTAGAAGGTCATTGTGGTGGCTTGGATGAGTGTCCCCCATAGGCTCTAGGTATTCAGACATTTGTCTCCAGTTGGTGGTGCTGTTTTTGGAGGTCTTGGAGGGTGTGGCCATGCTAGAGGAAGTGCATTGCTGGGGGCAGGCTTAGTGAGTTTTAACAAGCCTCATGGTCTACAGTTGCCCTCTCTCTGCTTTCTGTGCTCTTTGCGACCCTCGGTTTGCTGCTCCAGATCCAGCTGCCATGCCTCCCGCCACAATGGACTCTAGTTCCCTGGAACCGTCAATCATAAGCTCAAATAAACTCTTCCTTCTATAAGTTCCTTGGTCATGGTGCTTTATCACAGCAACAGAAAAGTGACTAATACGGTCATTCATTACTTATTCAATCTCCGACTGTTTGTTTCTTCTTGTGTGTTTGGGTTTGGGTTTTAGTTTTCATTTTGGTTTCAGTTTTTTGAGACAGATTCTCATTATATATCCCTGGTTGGACTGAAATCTTCTATATAGATTAGGCTGGCCTCAAACTCACACAGGTCTGGCTGTCTCTGCTGGGATTAAAGGTATGCACCACCACACCCAGCATCTTCTCTCTTTGGAGTCATTGATTTTATTCATCTGTTCAAAGAGCCAGTTTTTTGTTTCATTGATTTTTCTCTAAAGATTTCCTGTCTTTAATTTCACTGCTGTGTTCTCTAATTCCTGTTGTTTGTTTACCTTTCTTGCTTTGAATTCATTGCTCTAGTTTTTCTAGCATCTAAAACGGAGCCTTAAATAATTGCACTCATTGATAAGAATCTTCTCACTGGTAAGCACTGTTTAGCTGTACCCTATAAGCTGCGTTTCATTTTCACTTAGTTCAAAATAGTTTTAAATTTCTCTTGAGGTTCCTTCCTGTCTGTTGTGAAGGGAGTATATTGTTGAACTTCATGTACTTTGGAATTTTCCAATTGTCTTTTTTATATTGATTTCTAATTTAATTGGACTAAAAGTAGAAATTGTATGACTGTTCTTTTAAATGTGTGAATGTGTATTTTGGCCTAGAATGCAACATATCTTGGTGAATGTTCCATGTCAATTTGAAAATAGTATGTGTCCTGCTGATATTGGACAATGTATTTGATACGTGCCAATCATGTCCAGTTGATTGACCATATTGGAATCAGTCCCCCATGGATAGTGAGGCCAGCTGAGGCCGGGCTGAGCGCAACAGACACGCCGCTCTTTTCTATCTGGTGCCCTTCTTTGCTTCCATTTTTGCTTTCTACTTTTCTTCTTCCTTTTATTATTTTAATTGAGCATCTTATATTATTCCAATTTCTTTCTTTTATTTACTTTTATCTATGTGACTCTGTGTGTGTGTGTGCATGCAAATGAGGTGCCTGCAGAGGCTAGAAGAGGGCTCAGACTCCTTGGAGCTGCCACTGCAGGTGGTTGTGAACTTCCTGGTGTGGGTGCTGGGAACTGAACTTAGCTCCTCTGCCAGAGCAGTACATGTTCTCAATCACTGAGCCATAGCTCCAGCCTTGTAATTGCCTTTCGTATAGTGAAACTCATTTTTTATTTTGTAATAGCTGCCTTAACACTTGCGATGTACATTCACAGCTAATTCCATTCCAAATAACACTATTCCAATTTCAAATAACACTGTACCACTTCACAGGTAGAGTGCGTACCTTCCAACAACAAAATACCTGTAATTCTCCTCTCTTGTTTCTTGTATCTTTTCCTTTTTCCTGCACAGCTGCTTGAAATTGTAAATTAGGTACAAGGTCGGCCTTGGCGTTTGCTGTATGTCTGGCAGTGTTGATCTGGGTGACCTCTAATCCAGCATTCTGTGCAATTTTTAGATAGATTAATGGGAAGTTGACAGGAAGTGCTAGTTGAATCAATCCTGGATCAAGGCTTTGGTCTCAGGCCAGACCCAGCCAACTTCCAGCAGGAAGTCCCACCCACCAGCGAGGAGGAAGCTGCAGAGAGAGACTTCTGCAGAAGTGGGCCATGGCACCAGCTCAAATATTGTCTGAAAAAAAAACTTGGATAGTGCTTAGTCGCTTAAATTCCTTTTTACTTCAAGGCTGCTGTTTACCAGTGGGGCTGTCGTTAGATCTTTTCTGGCCGTCCAACACAAACTGAGGGGTTCTAGGCACTTTGATATTCCTGGAATAGTGTTTTTCAAATGAATTTTATTCTGAGAAGATATTAATTGGGGGTGATATTTAAATAAGAAGATCCTGCCACTTTTTTTTAACAATGAAGATAAGTTTTATTTCCCTCTCTTTAGTGGGGAAAATCGATTTTCTAAAATTTCTGTTATATATCTGCTAACTATACTCAACATGCCTGAAACAAATCATCTGTTCCTAGACAGCCGTTCCAAGCACATTCCCGTCGGCTCTCCTGCAGGACTCTGCTTAGGCCCCTCCTTTCTCCTATGACCTCTCTGGCTGCTCCTTGCTCTCATTCTCCTTCTCCATGCTTCCTCATTTCACCAGCATCCTACTACCTAGAGTACCCTGAGGCTCAGGACCTGGCTTCCCCATTCTGTGTCTCTACTCCACTCCCTGGTGACCTCCCTCAGTTAAAGGCCCTACCTGTGTAGGACCCAGCTTGGTCCTCCCCCTGAACTTCGTCTCCATCTCTTACCTTCATGTCTAGTGAGCACCTCAAACTGAACATGGCAGGCTGAGTCCTCGTGGTCCCGCTGATTGGCGCCTCCAGAGAGTTTCCCTCTCTGTTCATTGTAACTGCATCCTTCCTATCATTCAAGCCCAAAGCCTTGCAAATCACCTGTGCCTCCGTCTCTCGTCCCCTATACTCTACCCACTAGCAGAGCCTGGTGGCTGTCCCCTCTACAAATGAGGGCTCTCACTATTACCAACATCCACTGCCACCATTCCGGTGCAAGATGAAAGCAGTGTACTTCCAGTCGCTCTCTCTTACCTGACCCTCACTAGCTATGTCTGATGCGGCAGCTGGAATGAGCCTGTGAAACGCACAGAAGACAAAATCCCTCCTCTACTCACAGCAATGCCTTGCTGTGACCTAAAATGTGAGTTCTGGCCTATTGTTCTTTCCCCTCATAAAATGCCTAACAGATTTGACATGACAAATATTTCCTTTTTTGCCCATTTCCTTCCACTAGAACATAAGGGTCTTGAAGGCAGAAACTTTGTCTATTGTGTTCAGTGTAAATTCTCACCAGTTAGAACAGTGCAAATCATTTTGATAAATTAATGAGCAGCAGGTGTTCCATAATTCAAGTCAAAGGATGAGTGAATGATGAAATTAATTAACACATGCCTGCATGGAGTTTTACTTTACAACCCTGGGAACCCAGAGTTTAACCTCTTTGCTTGTACTGATATCGGTGAGGGCATTTATGGAAGTATAGTGTCATTTTTAACTCACCTCTTCTTTCATCTATGCATTTCTGCATTCGACAGCTATTCACTGATGTATGTGCTGGGTCCAGACACATACTCATGATCTTCCATGAGCTACAGTCTACCCAGAAGACATGCAAACATATGACCTTGGGAAAGTGCTGAAGTAGAGCCATTGTTGAGTAGCATGAAACATACCTGGGAAAGCCAGGAGAAACCAAAAAAAAAGCCCTCTTTGTGGGGTTGCAGCCAAGACGAGTCTTAGAAGGATAAAGAGAAATCTTCATGTGGGAAAGATAAAAGAGCATTCGAGGAAGCAGGAACAGAGACACAGGAGACAACAGTGCGCTTTTCAAAAACTGCCAGGCATTGGGCATGCTCAAAGTCCAGAGCTAAAATCAGAGAGTTACTTCTGGAACATAAAGCCAGAGGGGCAGGCAAGGGCAGCTCACAAAGGGCTTGCTTATCAGGCTAACTCAGTGCTCACATTCTCCAAACCATGGGAGGGATTAAGTAGATTAACAGGGTAAAACAAGAAAGCAGGAATAGCATACAATGCGTGAGTGCAGAGTGTGAGCCATGCCCATGCGTGGGTCCTGTTCTGGTCTGAGGCCAGGGGCAGGCCCACGTCCTAGGGTCAGAAGCCTGGGACAGGAAGGAAGGAGGAAGTGACACAGCACCCCTCACAGGGGACACACGGGAGGGAGCCAGGCCTACAGGAAGGATGAGGGCTTTTCTGGGAGAGCAGGAGATGTCAAAGCCCTGCGAGGGAACAGAGCTGAGTTCCCACCAACCACACCAACACCCTCTCCTGAAATCTAACCTGGTTGCCCAGATCCTTTTATTGACCGCATATTACATAATCCTCCTTCTTGATATCATTATGGAACCAAAGAAGCCCAGCTCTGAAGAGAGCTGGAGGGCATCTTTGAGTGCATCAAATCTGTCTCCCAACTCCCTGCCCAAATATCCTGAACAATAGGAGAAAGAGCACAAAATTTATTTGACATTGCCCTTTATATCCTTTCTAAAAAAGAAAGAAAAAAAAGCATAAATTTGCATTCTGAGCTAAAATTCCAGTATAAAAATAACAGCTTTTCCTCAAAGATTTTCTGGGATGTTGATCATTCACAAGAAGTAGCACCATCTTTATTTCTAGCCACTCTTCCCATGCCACACCTACAGGGGGCCCTTTACAAACAGATGAGGCCCCGCAGGCCAGTGAAGAGGTTGTGCCATCTGCCCAGACTGCACAGCTGCTGGGCACTGAAGCCTGGCTTGAGCTGCCAGTCTTCTCCACCCAGGGCTGCAGCTCTCCCTGAACCCAGACCACAGGTCTTCAGTTCTGCACTGCAGCTTTCCCCAGACCCAGGGGCTCAGCACTCTACAGGTCCAGGAGCCCCAGGCTCCCTGGCCCCAAATGCTTTCTTCCTTACTGATTCTTGCCTTCCTGTCCTCCGGCTTCATCAACATCATGGCATCTCGGCCCACCTCAAAGCCATTAGGGTTCCAGGAGCTCAGAGACAGAGGGAACTGAGACAACAGATTGTACCAGGTCACATAAAGCAAAGCAGTGCTCAGCCTGCCTGGCTCGCTCTTGCTGCAGTATCTGTACCTTGCCTGGGAGGATTGTCCCTGGGCAGCATCAGATCCAAAGACTTCAAAGCCCTTATCAGGGTTTTGGGCTCTTAATTAATTATGCCTTCGCCTCCTGGAGGCCACACCCCCGCCGCCCACACCCAGTCCCAGAAAGCCTCCAGAGGCCCTTTGTGTTTTCCCCTTTCCCAGAGCTTGAACGCTTGTTCACACTTAAAGGAAAATATTTAACTAACAAATTAGATAATGATCAAATGTATGAACTATAGGCCTGGAAATTTCCAATAAAGAACTTATGAAAGCATGAACGTCCATCCCTGCATTGTTCGTGAGGCCTCCTGACCCAGGACTTACTTGTTGAACCTCCACGGCCACTGGGAGTGCGCTCTCGAGAGAAGTCGTGTAGGGCAATGCTGCCCTCCGTTGCTGCCCATCATGTGGTCCATGCTATCTCTGTGCTCACTAAGACACTGCTCAAAACTCTCCTGGACCCCTCACACTCCGTACCAATCATGAGTATGCTACATCGTAAACATGCATGAACACATTCATGTCTTTCTACAATGTCAGAATTTATTGACTATCTATAAATTCCCTAGGTTTAGCAATTTTGATCACCACAATTTGTCATAGAATCCATCTACCTTGGTCACCTAGCCGAGGTGAATGCAGGTTCTTTTATTCAATCTTAATTTCTAGTATTAACTCTCATATTACAATCGCACAGTAACTATAGCTATATGCATGTATTGTGACTGACAGAATGAATCCAAGTTGAAGAGGAGGCAGCAGAGTTCAAGAGGTTTCAGAAGTGGGCTGTAAAGAGTATGTACTGATGACGAGAAGCCAGGCCAGTCCTGAGAGAAAGCTGCGGTCAGAACTGCTGGAGTCAGGGTTTGAGAGCAAAGCGGCAGAGTCCAACTTTGACGTGAAAGGCCGAACTGAGTTCGAGAACAGGAAATGGGTTCAGGTCCAGGTCCAGACAGGCAGGAGAGTGGGCTGCAGCAACAGGCTGAAGTGCGAGGGATAGTCAGGGAGGCCTCTGCTTGTCAGTCACACACACACACACACACACACACACACACACACACGCGCGCGCGCGGGCGTGATAGGTTGGTGTGAGGCCACGACACTTTACAGGGTCCAGGCAGGTGAGGGACTTACATCCTCTTTGATCTGCATGTCCAATAAATTCTTAGGTCTGGTTTCCCTGGTATTTTTTGTTTGTTATTTTTGTTTTTTTGTTTTTGTTTTTGTTTTTGAGACAGGGTCTCCCTGCAGCCCCAGCTGGCCTGGAACTTACTATACAGACCAGGCTGGCCTTGAACTCACAGAGATCCACCTGCTTCTTAAGCCAGGCATGGTGGCACACACCTTTAATCCTAGCACTTAGGAGGCAGAGGCAGGTGGATCTCTGTGAGTTCAATGCCAGCCTGGTCTATATAGCGAGTTCCAGGCCAGCTGGGGCTATAGGGAAACCCTGTCTCAAACAAACAAACAAACAAACAAACAAACAAACAAAAGTACTATATTATACAATATGGAGTGGCTTAGCATAGGACAAAACCTGATCTCAACAATACCATCTCTCAAAGAGATACTTTGGTGACTGAATATGTAGCTTCATTGGTAGAGTGCTTGCCTAGCATCCATTAAACCCTGTGTTTGATCTCCAGTACGGAATAGACCAGGCATGGTGGTGATACACAGCTATAATCCTAGTGTGTAGGAGATTGACGGAGGAGGATCATTTTGAGTTTGAAGTCAGCCTGGGCTATATGAGACCCTGACCTCAAAATAAAAAAATGAAAAAGGTATACTTTGGGGAGGAAGAGGATGATTTCAGGGGGGAAATTAGTATGCTGAATAAATACAAAGCAGAACACCAAAAGAATCAAGTACTTAGGGATAAGCTGAACCATGGAGATGAAAGACCTGTTCATTGAAAACCATAAAATATCATGAAAGAAATTTGAGACATAAATGAACAGAAATTTATTGTGTACTCAGGAATTAGAAGAATTAATATTGTCAAAATGCCCATGTTACTCAAAGCAGTTCAGATTAAGTACAATCCTCTCAAAATGCCAATGAGATTTTTCATAGAAATAAGAAAAAAAATCCTGAAATTCATATGGAATTAAAATAATGTTGAGTGAAAATAAGAAAGTTGGAGTTATCACACTTCCTGACTTCAAAATATATTATAAAGTTATAGTACTCAAAATGGTATGGTGCTGTCATGGCAATATGAGTCAATGGAACAGATTAGAAACACCAGAAGTAAATTTACTCATATACAATTGACTAGTTTTCAATAACATAACAGAGAATTACCCTGTGGGGGAAGGTCTAGAGTCTGATAAATTGTGTTGCAAAAACTGGATATATATGTTAAAAAGATAAAATAAAACTAGATTATTACATTAACACACAAATAAACTAAAAGTGAATTAAAGACTTAAATTTAAGACCTAAAACACGGGGTGAAATAGCGATAGCATTGGCCTTGGGTTTGATTTCTTTTCTTATAACTATTGTAAGCACAGGCAACAAAAGCAAAAGCAAGGGGCTGGAGAGATGGCTCAGTGGTTAGGAGCACCGACTGCTCTTGCAGAGGACCCAGGTTTGATTCCCAGCACCCACATGGCGGCTAAGAACCGTCTTTAACTCCAGTTCCAGAGGAATCCGACNAAAAAAAAAAGACCTGCCGGAACCAATTCATAGATTCAATGCAATGCCATTCCAAATACCCAAATCATTCTTCACAAAGGTAGAAAAATAATCCCAAAATGCATATATATTCACAAAAGATCCCAGATATCCAAAACAATTTTATGCAAAAGAACAATTCAGGGTCATCACCATAACAGAGCTCAACAGATCTCAGGTTATATTGGAGAGCAGCAGTTATGAAAACAGTATGGTAGTGGCACAAAAATAGACAAGTATATGAATGGAACAGGATAGTTGACAAAATCATGACTATATATAATTTCAGCCACCTATATTTGACAAAGGTTCCAAGAATACACAATGTGGGAAAGACAACACTTCAACAAATAATGCTGGCAGAACTGGATCTCCTCCTGTAGAAGAATGAAACCAGGACCTTATCTTTCTTCCAGCACAAAAGTCAACTCCAAGTTGATCAGAGACCTGATTATAAAATCTGAAACTCTGAAGCTGCTAGAAGAATACATAGGTAGTATGCTACAAGATGTAGGCATGGGAAAAGACTTTCTTAATTTGACATCAGTTGCTTGGGCATTAATGGCAACAATCAATAAGTGGGACCTGGTTAAACTGCAAAGCTTGTTCACAACAAAAGAAACAACCAAGAAGTGAAGAGGAAACCCACTGAATGGGAGAAATTTTTTTCCCAGTTACACATCTGACAGAGTATTAATATCTAGAATATATGAAGCACTCAAGAAACAAAGTAGTGAGAAAATAAATAACCAAATAAAAAGATGGGCTATATACCTGAATAGAGAATTCTCAAATGAAGAAATAAAAATAACTAAAACGCACTTTAAAACTGGTCAACATCCTTGGTAATTAGAGAAACTCAGATTAATAAAATAAACCTTTAAGATCCCATCTTTCCCCAATCATACTGGATAAGATCACCAGAATGAAAGACACCAGGTACTGTCCAGGATGTGGAAAAGGTGGAAACTAATTCACTGCTGGTGGGAATGCAATCTAGTGAAGCCACTATGGAAAGCAGTGTGGGGAACTCTCAAAAACTAAAATGAAATTGCCATATGACCCAGCTGTACCACTCCTTGGCATATACCCCAAAGGCTCATCATACTGTACAGATACCTGTACATTTTTGTTTGATTCTGCTCTTTTCACAATATCTTAGAAATTGAAACAACCTAAATATCCTAAAACTGACAAATGGATAATAATAATAAAAAAAAATCCAAAGACAGCAGGGATTGGAGAGGATGGCAGGAAAAGGGGGGGTGGGGTTCAGCACTGTAGGTGGTAATGTAGGTTGATGAGCCCTTTATGGCAACTGGTTTGAACCTTACTCAAAATTCTAAAAACAGAACTGCCATATGATCCAGCAACTCCATCACTGAGTTTATACCTGAAGGAAAGCGCCTCACTCCCACGGTCACTGGAAAACTACTCAGGGGAGCCAAGCCATACATAGTAAATCTTAAATATCTATCAAAAGCTGAATGGATAATGGAAGAGTCATACTGATCTATGTCTGGCTCTGTGCCGGGACCACACAATTTTTATTACTATTTGAATGTAAGTCAAGATGTATGATGCTTCTGGGATATGTTTTTTCTTTTTGCTCATGGATGATGGAAAATTATTCAGCCTTTAGAAAGGGCTATGGCAATGGCTCAGTGAGTAAAGCAATCGGCATACAGTCATGACAAGCTGAATTAAGATTTCCATAACCCACTTAAAGCCTGATCCAGGAGTGTATGTGTTACTGTAATCTCAGCATCCCTTTGGCCAGGTGAGACATGGAGACAGAAGAATCCTTGGAAGCTCTTGGGCCAGCTGCACACAAGAAGAGACCCCATCACAAACAAGATGGAAGCCAAGGACCAACATCCTAATCTCAAGCCATGGCATACGGTTACCCCTACTCACACAGCACACAAACAAGGTGGAAGCCAAGGACCAACACCGGAAGTCGTCCTCACACACTGTGGCATAACGGGCACCCCCACTCACACTCACACACACACACACACACACACACACACAAACACATAAAGTTCTAAAAATAAGTCTTAATAATGAAATCTTTTTAATTTGTGGAAACATGAATGAACCTGCAGGACATTACATTAAGGGACATAAACCAGTATCAAAAACACAAATATTATATGCTGTCACATATCTGTGGCATCTACACAAGTTTAACTCACCGCGTACAATTGCTAAGAATGCATTATGGGGGCTGGAGAGATGGCTCAGTGGTTAAGAGCACCGACTGCTCTTGCAGAGGACCAGGGTTTGATTCCCAGCACCCACATGGCGGCTAAGAACCATCTTTAACTCCAGTTCCAGGGGAATCCAACTCCCGATTCTGACCTCCACAGCATTGCACAACCTACATGCAGATGGTACCCTCATACACATAAAAAAATAATAAATAAAATTTTTTTAAAAGAATGCATTATGTACAAGAAACTTGCTCAGATGGCCAACAATCTCACCACACACAGGCAACTACATGAGGAGATGGGTGTGTGGTGAGCTTGATTGTGGTAGTTATTTCACAACATATATACATATCGAAATAACATAGTGTATAACAAATAAATACCAATTTTCTCAGAAATGCCTCAATAGAACTGAGGGTGGGAGAGGAAAGTGATAAAAGGTAAGAATAGGCAAATATGAGGATGAACCTAAATAAATGTTTACTATTCAGATCCACAATAACAATGCATAATTAGAGAGCTCTTTAAAGCACTCAACAACAGTATACAAGGAGCAGTAGTCAGTTTAAATGTACTTAAACTCTAAGAAAAGAATAAATATCTAATCCTTTCTCTTCTCTTCCCCTTTTTCCCTCTTCTTTCCTTCTTGCCCTTTTTATTGCATCCCATCATTTACTCCTTTCTGTCAAGGTCATAGGAGACAGAAAGAATAGGATAAGCCGACAGTCGAAATCACGAGAGGAGACGGCCAGGCAGCAACGTGCTAGAGGAGAGATATTATTATCACACACCACACTCCCGCTTCTATCTCTTCCTCGCCCGCGCAAGCGTATCGCGCAGTAGCCACTACATAGCGGTCAAGGATAGGGCGCTCGGCGCAGCAGCCACACTGAGTTGCATCCAACATCCCACACATGACACACACACAGTGTGTGTCAGAGTCATTTGAACGAGCAGTTGTTGCTCGTCGGTCCAAGAAAGACGAGACACTATCCCTGGACACCGTTTCGGCCCTGTGCTACGAATCAACACACACCATTCTCACAGATACACGGTCAAACCAGCTGACATCCCCTTTCTCCTCTTTTCTTTTTTTTGATCCATGTTTCGACCGATCAGTTCCCGCCAGGGCCGCCCAGCTCCGTTTTTTGTTGATGCTCCTCGGGAGACCGAGATGCGAGCATAACAGCACAAAACGAAGTCCGAGAGGCGGAGCAAACAAAAAAACAAAAATATATACTATATATCTATATAATATATTCAATCTTCTCAAAAGGAATAAAACAAAGAAAAAGATATTTTAAAAGTTAAATCATAGCACAAGACAGCATAAATGAGTTCAAATATATGAAGCAAAATAAATGTAAATGGGTGAAATTATCAGGAAGATTGTCAAATTATATTTTCATATCCAGTTATTATTCTATGAGAGATTAAAAGATTGAAAATACTATATTAAAATGACAAAATGAAAATATTGATCAATAGAAATCACAGTTATATTAATACAAATAAATATCAAAGTTCTTAAAATATTTTCTAATTATTTTTATTTTACGTGTATGTATGTACTGCCTGTATGTATATAAGTGCACCCGTGTTGTGTGCAATGCCAGTGGAAGTCAGAAGAGGGTGTTGGATCTCCTGGAACTGGAGTTACAGAGGGTTGTGAGGTGCCATGTAAGTGCTGGGAACCAAATCTAGGTCTTCTTTAAGAGCAGCCAGTGCTCTTAAGAGCTGATCCATCTCTCCAGCCCCAATGTTAAGCTTTTTTAAATACCAAGGAACCACTAAATAATGATGAGGCATTAAATTGACCGGGTCTTGTATAAACTAGTAAAATAACACCAAATATATAAACCAAACTTGGCAGAATTAAAGCAGAAATTGACAATCCACATGGAAATTCTGACATATTTCTGTGAAACTTATACATCAAGTGGATTAAAAATTAGGAAAGGTGTAGTAGATTTGGCAGCATGGTGATAGCTTGGTATTTTTGCCCTTTGTTTTTAGATAGGGTATCTCCATCTATTCCAGGCTAGACTGAACTTCACTGTGGATTCCAGACTGTGCTCTACTTCTTTTTTTTATTTTATTTTATTTATTTCTGTATGTGTAGGAATGTACAGCTCTACTTCTTAATCCTCCTGCTTCTACCTCCCAAGTGCTCGGGTTACACTGTGTGCCACCCAAGTGCTGGGGTTACATTGTGTGCCACCCAAGTGCTGGAGTTACATTGTGTGCTACCCAAGAACAGCCAGCCTTTTTAATGGAAATAGAAGGGGCTTTAGATTAAGAATAAAACCAACCTATATAGGTATCCATAAAATTGACTTTGTCAGGGCTGGAAGGGTGGCTCATCAGTTAAAAGCACTGGCTGCTCTTGCAGAAGACCTGGGTTTAAATCCCAGCACCCACATGACAGCTAATGATCATCTGTAACTCCAGTTCCACTGGATCCAAAGCCCTCTTCTGTCCTCTGAGATCACTGCAAGACATGAGTGTACTTACATACATGCAGACATAACACTCATACACATAAAATAAAAATAAATAAATACAACTGACCTTGTAATAGAAGTTAGCAAATAAGTCTTGACATATGTCAAAGAATCCATGTACTGATATAGCATATTTTGTGACTAAAATGCAATTAGCTTAAAATAAATAAGGGCTGGATCGATGGCTCACTGGTTGAGAATGCTTGTTGGTTTTTCAGAAGACCTAAGTTCAGTTCCTAGCATCCACAGCAGGCAGCTCACAGCTACCTATAACTCAGTGCCTTCTTCTGGCCTCTGCAGGTAACTATATACATGTAGTACACACACACACACACACACACACACACACACACTAAATCTTTTAAAAATTATAAAAGTTAAACTTTTTAAAACTCAATTTTAAGAGTAAACACCTATTACTGGTTTGTTGATAATTCAAAAACAAATAGTGGTGAAACTAATAAAATTATCACAAACTTGAACAATAATACTGATGGTCATGATTTACAGACCATGGAAGGTGGGCACGCAGACAACTTTGGAGACTTGGGGATCATTGATGCTTTCTCTCCTTTCTCTCTTACACAGTTGTTTGATTTATATGTTTGCTCGATAAATGTTTGACCTGGCATTGTGGAAATCAAATGGATAGAGGCTGCGTAGCCCTCCAGCCCCTGTGAACAGCTGTAGTTGTTAACAGTTCCAAAATGGAAATCCTGAGCTAATCTGGTCTGTTTTGCAACCACTGATCAGCAAGAGCTGCCCAGAACTTAAATTCTCTTGCAATCAGAACATTGAAGGCTGTAAATCTTCCGCTTTATAGTCAGAAGCACAGACAATCACTCCCTGCTCAAAGAGAGGCCTGTACAGGAGTCCTTCAAATCCAAACAGAACACAGCATCCTGGGTATTTTCTTGTCTTCTTGGCTTTCTATGCCAAATTGTGTATTTTTTGTTCTCTCTTTTGTTTAAGGAAGGTTTTACCACATTGCCATATTCCTTCTACTGGAATGTAAGAAATCTCATAGGACCAAAAGGAGATTAGATAGATAGCAGGTAGGCAGATGATAGATAGATAGATAGATAGATAGATGNTAACTAATAAAATTATCACAAACTTGAACAATAATACTGATGGTCATGATTTACAGACCATGGAAGGTGGGCACGCAGACAACTTTGGAGACTTGGGGATCATTGATGCTTTCTCTCCTTTCTCTCTTACACAGTTGTTTGATTTATATGTTTGCTCGATAAATGTTTGACCTGGCATTGTGGAAATCAAATGGATAGAGGCTGCGTAGCCCTCCAGCCCCTGTGAACAGCTGTAGTTGTTAACAGTTCCAAAATGGAAATCCTGAGCTAATCTGGTCTGTTTTGCAACCACTGATCAGCAAGAGCTGCCCAGAACTTAAATTCTCTTGCAATCAGAACATTGAAGGCTGTAAATCTTCCGCTTTATAGTCAGAAGCACAGACAATCACTCCCTGCTCAAAGAGAGGCCTGTACAGGAGTCCTTCAAATCCAAACAGAACACAGCATCCTGGGTATTTTCTTGTCTTCTTGGCTTTCTATGCCAAATTGTGTATTTTTTGTTCTCTCTTTTGTTTAAGGAAGGTTTTACCACATTGCCATATTCCTTCTACTGGAATGTAAGAAATCTCATAGGACCAAAAGGAGATTAGATAGATAGCAGGTAGGCAGATGATAGATAGATAGATAGATAGATAGATGATAGATAGATGATATTATTTCTATAGTAGATTCAGAATGGCTCTGTCTTTAGTTCTTTCATCTTTCTCAGTTGTCCCAGGTTAACACTTTGTGTCAAATAGGTTGTGCTTCACGTTCTTCAGCCTCGGTTAACTCCCATCGTGTGAAGAGCCCCCAATCTTGTTTCTTCACAATAAAAGGCTCATTTCTCAATCTCAGGATTGAGTTTTGAGGACATAGAAGAACAGTGGGTGTATTTTACATCAGACCTAAACCTTGTCACTTGTTTCTTCTCAAATACAGCACTGGCTATCCTTTATTATATTTCCTGATTATGTAAGACATTTTAATTACAGCGTTATCCTAGACTATATTAGCTATGGCTCTTCTTCTGGTTAAAAATAGTGTATTCAAGACTGACTTCATAGATGCTGTATCTGGGCAGATAACACTGTCAGGGAGATGCAATCCAGGAAAGAAATACATCTGCTGATCATTGCAACCCAATATGCAGTCCTTATAAGCTGCACTGTTCAAGTTTAAACAGTGCAGATGAGTCATGCTGTCTCCCTCAGGCTTCAGAACATGCGTATATTTAACCAGGAAGAATTTGCACGTGAGGTTGAGAGGAGAGGCAAGGTTGAGCAGTGAGGCGAGGCTGCTGCCAGTGCCTGACCCACTAAGCTTCAGGGCAGAGTGCAGACAAGCAGAACCCTAAACAAAGGAAGGACCTACAGTTCCATTCCTCCCCAAAGCTCTTCTGTCACCCAGTCAAAGCTGAGGTTCCACAGGTTGGTCTTTGTCCCAAGGGGAACTTGATAGATGACCAACCTCAACATATACAATTTATAGATGTGGAAATTACACGTATTGCCTATGCATGCTGGCTTTTTGTAGCTGTGCTTTAGGGGATGCCCAAGATGCCTGGGTCATGCCCAAACAGGAGCTTTTAAATTTCCTGGGAAGACACCATCTACCTTTTCTTTTGAGATTAAATTAAGAGCAGCCTTTTTAAATGCCTGCTTTAAAGACTAAGGACACATACTTGGTCATTTCTAATAGGGAAGGCCTGAGCTGGTCCTTAGTGCTAACTTCAGATGTAAAACCACAACCCTGGAACAAAATCAGGGAACTACTAAAAAATTAGAATTTATGGCATCTTTCTAGATTATAAAAGTGCTAAATGTTTATTGTAAAGATATTGTTGAAAACAGAAGAAAAGGAAGAGAACACGAATCATCCACAATCTTCCCCCTGAGAAGTTACTCATTATGCCCTTAAGTCTCTCTGTATGAGTATCAGCAGTTGATTAACATGAGCTGTAGAGATGGCTCATTGGTTAAGGGCATTTGCTCACTTCCAGAGGACCCAAGTTTAGTTCCCAGCACCCATATCAGGGGGCTCACAATCACTTGTAACTCTAGTTCCAGAGGACCAATGCCTTCTTCTAGCCTCTGCAGGCACTGCATGTACACGATGCATATATATATATATATATATATATATATATATATATATATACAAACACATAAAATAAACTAAATTTAAAAAAATTTTTTTTGAGGAGATAGGGTCTCCCTGTAGCTCCGGTTCACCTGGACTTGCTATGGAGACCAGGCTGGCCTCTGTCTCACAGAAATCCACCTACCTCTGTCCCCGGAATTCTGGGATTAAAGATAGATGCTACCACACCTGGCTTGATAAACTACTTTTTTAAAAGACAAAAATATTAGCCTCATATGTGTATGTGCATATGAAATTACCTGAAGATTTCATTTCATATGTCATAACCACTTCCTCATATTATTAAATATTTCCTGAAATATACTATTTAATAGCTGTATAATATTGTATCATATGAATACACATTAATTTTTGAAAATCAGACCATATTACTGAGCATATGTCGCAGTACTTGCACTCTCACCACGATGTGCTTCTTCTCCACAACTCCAAAAGCATCAGGGCCAACCAAGAACAGACGAATAGAATGTTTTAAATTGCTCACTAATATAAACCCTTAAAATCATACATGCTTTTGTACAGAAGAACCATCTTTGCATTCTTGGCTATGTTTATTAATTATTTAATATGCTATTTAATGTCGATTTCTAGCACTGTGTTTTATTTAGAATGTCTGCATCTGTGGATGGGCTGTCTCTAAAACCTGAGAGAAACAAAATGACCATGTTCCACATCAAGGAGACAACTGTCTCGGGGAAGGCGAATGGAATTGATGGTGGTGGATCCTACACAGAAACAGTCTTGGCACTACAGTTCCTCGGTGCTGTGTCTGTTGCAGGTCTTCTGAAGAATGCAAAACCAAAGTTATTCAATTGGCATTGGAATTAGAGCAACTGTTCTATTATTGTGTGCAAACTCCTGCTATAAATAACCTGACAGTATCCATCTGCATGGGATGCAGAAAAATAGGAAACATGCAAAGTAAAGACTGAAATAGACCTGGGGTCCATCTGGTGTACCCTTTTCATGGAGCCCCAAACAGATGGTGCAAATTCCCAAGATATACCTGCCTAATGGCATTGTCCAGAGTGCGTGTGTGGAGGGGGAGTAGGATTCCTTTCAGCAAATGGCCTAGCAAAAAAGCAAAAAAGGAGAGGAAGCAAGTCATCGAGGCTCATTCTTTTATTTAACAACTAGTTCCTGCAACACTTGATGCACCCCATGCACCACTCTAGAACTTCAGAATACCACCCTGATAGAGACAAGTCCCCTGAGCTCAGGATTACAGACGCCATTGCTTCTCTACCTCTTTTTTTGTTTTTTGGTCTTTTTTTCAAGACAGGGTCCTTGCTGCTAGCTTGTCCCTCCCTCCTCTCCTGGCCATTCTCTGTCCTCCCAGTTACATCCCCAGCTGAAGAGGCCTGCCTTTTGCAGTGCTGCAATTTGAGTAAGTATCCCCAAAGGTCCAATTACTAAAGGCCTGCGGTGGTATTCAGAGGTAGTAGAACGTGTAAAGGAGGGGATCTAGTGGGAAGAAGGTAAGTCATTGGGGAGTGTCATTGAAGGGGATGTTGGAACCATAGTTCCTGCTTCTCTCTGCTTCTCAGCTGCTGTGTACATCACTGCGCTGCTCTGTGCATTCCCCACTGCAGGTTCCAAAGCAACCAGGCCAGCCAACGATGACCTAAAATCTCTGAAACCCTGAGCTAAAATAAACCCTGAGCCTTAGAAGCTGACAGTCTCGGGCAGTTTATCACAATGACACAAAGCTCCTTCACATACACTAGCTTCTTTTTCTAGACCAGATGTAACCGCTGGTCAAAGTTCGACAGTGTGCAATGTCTTCAGCTTGATCCCTCATTCATTAGATTCATGGAACAGCTCTAGAAATCATCTCTGAACATTTTTTGCACCCTCATGGTTCTCAAAACCTGGAAAGTTGTCTGAATCTGTTAAAGAAATAAGAATTTTAGCCACTCAGAAGAGGCCCATGCTCTCTGGAACTCTCCAGAAATTGGCTTTATTTTCTCTCCCTGATCTCTTCCCACAAGGCTAGAAAATCTAATAAACTTCTCCTTAGGAGGTCTGGGGGAGGACAGAATACGTGTCATCTCAGATAGACACAGCCACATGCGGGCGGCACATTAAACTTGGAGGGCTTCCTCTTTCCTTACAGATCTTGCTGGCATTTGTCAACTCTATGCTCAAAGATAGAGAT
The DNA here is from genome assembly GCA_009823505.1 of Rhizomys pruinosus. NCBI lineage: Eukaryota > Metazoa > Chordata > Mammalia > Rodentia > Spalacidae > Rhizomys > Rhizomys pruinosus. Next base: position 2,489,514 of record VZQC01015718.1, on the reverse strand, counting down.
ATATAGAGACAGACAGGTGGATATATATAGATAGACCAGTAGATAGAGATAGATGGATGATAGAGGAAGTGCAAACTGGCAGGGAACACCATGTGCCACCAGCAGGAAAGAGATGAAGGACGAAAGTGAGACTGATTATAGCCCAAAGCACCAAATCTCAGAGTGATCCACCCAGAGGGTAGAACTGGCTGGAGGCTCAGGGATTAGCACTTTCCTTAGACAGTGGTAGAGTTTAGAAGGGTTTTTAAAATTATTATATTTCTGTTTGTTTTGAGACAGAGTTTCCCTGTAGCTGTAGCTGACCTGAAACTCTCCACATAAACCAGGCTGGTCTTGATCTCACAGCGATCTGCCTGCCTCTGCTTCCTGAGTGCTGGGATTAAAGGTGTGTGCTACCATGTTTGGATCTTAATTACCATTTTCATAAAATTATTATTTTGGGGGGGGTATTTTTGAGACAGGGTCTCCCTGTAACCCTAGCTGGCCTGGAATTTGCTTTGTAGACCAAGCTGGCCTTGAACTCACAGAGATTTGCCTGTTTCTGCCTCCCAAGTACTGGGATTAAAGGCATGTACCACCACACCCGGCATAAAATTATTTTTTTTTACCCTCTTATGGCAATTTATTTCATAATAAAGTATTTGACATTTAAGGACTAAAATAAAAATCTTTTACTAGTTATATAAATTAATGTTTTCTATGATAAAATACAGATGAACATTGTTCACTTATAATTTCCCATTTACATGTCCTTTTTTATTACAGGTATCTTATTAGTTTTATTTTTTCTTTTTTTTAAATTTATATTTTGTACAAGATTATCAAATCTACTCCTGTGTTCCCCACTCTATCCCCCCACCCCACCAGAGCTCATGTATTCTGCCAAACATGCTTTTCTTTTTTTTTTTTTTATTTATGTCTGTATGTGTATTATTGTACTGTCTGCATGCAAGTTTGTGCACCTGTGTCGTGCAATGCCGCAGAGGTCAGAAGAGGGTGTCAGATTCCCCTGGAACTGGAGTTCTCCTGGAATTGGAGTTTCAGACGGTTCTCAGCTGCCATGTGGGTGCTGGGGATCCAACCTGGGTCCTCTGTAAGAGCGGTCGGTGCTCTTAATCGCTAGGCCATCTCTCCAGCCCCCCAAACATGCTTTTCATCTCTTTCTCAGTCTTTCTCGATATTCTCCATGTGGAAGTTGACTGTTTTGAGCAGAAGTTCACTGTTTCAGTCAGTTCTTTGATGCGGTCCTTTCTGTTGTTGTTGTTGTTGTTGTTGTTGTTGTTTCCAATATGCATCACTCCCAACTGCTTGGACAAAAGCTCAAGGGGACGTGCACAAGAAATACTTACAACTAGGTAATTGGCACTAGCATCCACAGATGAGGGATACCATTCGTCGTTTGCTTTTCTGGGACTGTGTTACTTCACTCAGCATGATGTAAAATTATTTTTATACTAATATATAATACTAATTTTAAAAAATTATTACATTTATTTACTTGTTTGTTTGTTTGTTGGAGTGGGGGAGGATCTGGTATTGTGGTCATGTGGAGGTCAGAAGACAACTTGAGGGCATCAGTTCCCTCCTTGCACCATCTGGGTTCCAGGATCACACTCAAATCACCAGGCCTGGCAACTACCCTTGCACACTGAGCTATCTCACCATCTCTATATATAAAAGTTTTTTTTTTTAAAGCAAAGACTCTTTATTTTCACTGCTTGTAACAAGAGAGGGAACATAAGATAGGGTGGTCTGTGAATGTTCTTAGCTAGGGGAAATGTAGACATGGGCCCAGAAGCATAGAAATTTGAGTCACATGCACAGCAGACTAACAGGTGGCTGGAGCCAGACATTTCTACCATATCTGAGCCCTGGATATGTCTTGGGATATGTTCCCTATAATTATGTTGCCTTGATTCCTGTAGAAACCAAGCGGGTCTTGGATTCTTCTAGAGACTGGGATCTGGGGTTCTTGCATGGAAGGTTTAGAGAACAGGGATTCTGAAGACAGGGGACTCTCCATTGCTCACCTCCACTGTCCCCCTGCAAAGAAAACTACTAGCTGAACTACTAACTACTAACTACTAACTGCTCTCCTACGGAAACAAGGAGTTGGAAAAGGGAAGCCAGATCCAAGTGCCTGGTCCAGCATCTGCATTTCCTGATCAGCCAGGACTTGTGAGAAAACAAGCCAAGTAACTGAGAACAGACTCAACTCTACGTGCGGTCCTTGACCCAACCCTACCAGCAGTGCCAAGGATGAAAGTCAAGAAGAAAATTGCAAGAAATATCCAGTTAGGTTTGTCTTCTTATGAAAAAACTATGTGTGGGATTGGCTCTTCCATTGCCTAGTCCCCCTTCCATGAAATTCATCTCCAAATATTGAGTGTGATACAGAGTAGGATGAAAGCGAAGCATGATGTAGTGTGACCTCTGTGTTAACACCCCCCTTTATTCCTAGGAAATCCTGGCTAGCCTTTGGATCCATGGAAAGCTCAGCCATGTCACAGTCTTTGTTTGGAGGTTGAGTTTCCCATAATTCCTATAATTTCCTCTTCACTATCCCTAAGATTAATAGGAACCATGTCTTGGTATCAAAAGAATAAACCACCAAATGGGGCAGAGAGATGGGTATAAAACACTTATCAAATGTCACCCATCAGTAGCATGTACAGAAGATGCCGGAATCCATTTCCGTCCACTCCCCTCACAAGTGCTATTTCGATAGCCTGATTGTTGAGAATCACAAGTGTCAATCCTGCTGTTTCACCTCGACATTAATAAGGCTTTCAGGAAGCTGCCTCTACTCGCCTGTCAAAGCTGTAACTGTAGAGCACAGAGTCCTTTGACAGGTAGGGAGACTGTGACATCAGACCCAGGCCCCCTTTGCTCAGCAAAGACTGAGATCTGCTGCCTGGCCTAAATATATCCTCTCAGAAAATGGCTCAGTCCTTTCTTCGACAAGAAGCTGTTGGCCATGTTCTTAATCCACGTCGGGGTATGTATAGATCATAGCTGTGCAGTCTTTTCTCATCTGGGGATGAACCTGCCAGCAGTGTGCGTCTGTGAGCACAAGCGTGGAGGCGGCATCTGATCTATGTCCCTTGGTCTGTTCCACATGAGTGTTTGAGTGACTGTCCCATGGGCTTTAGTGCTGGGCCCCTGAGGACTATGTAGACCCAAATGAGGCACTTGGAAATTGACTTCATGGCTTTCCATCAATTCCCAGCTGCAGGTAGCTCACCCGCTCGTGGAGTGTGAGGCGGACCTAGTCACAAGCCACAAAGTTAAACAAGAACAGATTTCCTGCACAGACTGGGAAAATAATGAAGAGGTATGGATCCAGGGCCAGGTGGACTCCTTACAGTGTCTCGTTTATTCCTTGTGCAGCCAGACCAGGAAGTAGGGATTTCTACTCCTGTGTTTCTAGACAGGAAAAACTCAAGCAGTGGTGGGAAGGAATGACAACAGGGCTTGCTTAAAGGCACAAAGAGAGCAGATGGAATTGTTGGGGTTTAAATCCAGTGTTCCAAATCCTGTTCTTCCTATTACAGGTCCCAGACATATGCGTAATCTCAGCCACACAGTGTTCCAGGAGTTTCTGTTGGGGAGTAGAGGCAAGCTGAGATGAAGTCCAGGACTTCACACGAAGATGGCTAGAAGACACCCAGCAGAAGGTCAAGTGAGTCTCTTTCCTTAGGAAGCGGCCAGTGGCACCTGGGTTGAGGGAGCCTCCATTGGGGAATTGCCTCCACTGGATTGGCCTGTGGCCATGTCTATTGGGCATCTTCTTGATTGTTGAGTGATGTAGAAGGGCCCAGCCCACTGTGGGTAGCATCACCCCTAGACAGGTTATTCTGTATTGTGTAAGAAAGCAGCCTGAGCATGGACCAGGGGATCAAGCCAGTAAGCAGTGTTCCTCCATGGCCTGTGCTTCAGTTCCTGGCCCCAGGTTCCTGCCCTGAGTTTCGAGCTTGGGCTCCCTGAGCGATGTGACCAGGGAGATGTAAGCCAAACAAACCCTTTCCTCCCCAACTTGGTATTAGTCAGTGTTTTGTCATAGCAATTGAAAGCACACTAGAACAGCCCCCTACGCTGATCTTAGTTAAGTTCCCTTCTATATCCAAGATATCAGACCAGCCTCTCCCACCTAGCCCGGACATCACAGCTGTCCAGCAACAAAAGAATCATGAGGTATCTGCAAGGTGGTGGGGGGGGAGGGGGATCCATTCAACTAAACACATTGGAAATGAAAAGTCCCCTGACTATGAGGAAAGGAATGTGTGGGAATAAGGCAAAAGGATAGGCTTTAACTTCTCATAGATAGGTAGAAGGAAGCCAATTCTCTCTGGAATTCATCCCTGGGATCTTATTTATTACTTGTACCCCAGCGCTGCTCAAAACCTACAGCCTCCACTGCACGCTCCTCAACCTGCAGCCTCCACTGTGCTACTAAACCTCTTCTTTTTTTTTTTTTTGGTCCTTTCGAGACAGGGTTTCACTCTGTAGACCAGGCTGGCCTTGAACTTACAAAGATCCACCTGCCTCTGCCTCCCAAGTGCTAGGATTAAAGGCATGCGCCACCACGCCCAGCTTTACTAAACTTCTTCTTTTTTTAATATTTTTTAAATTTTATTTATTTTTATATGTGCATGAATGTACTGTCTGCATGTAGGTTTGTACACCCATGTCGTGCAATGCTGCGGAGGTCAGAAGAGGGCATTGGATTCCCCTGGAACTGGAGTTAGAGATGGTTCTTAGCTGCCATGTGCGTGCTGGGGATCGAACCCAGGTCCTCCGCAAGAGCAGTCAGCGCTCTTAACCTCTAGGCCGTCTCTCCAGCTCCTAAATCTCTTAAAAAAGCTTCACCCACTGCTTGTGCACTCGCCTCCAGAGTCCACACTCCTGTCTCAGAGCTCCCTGGGATCCACTGGATGCTTCTCTTCTTCCTGCACCTTGGATCCTCACTTGGTCCTTACTCTGCTGAAAATCCTGACCTTCATTTCCTCCTGTTGTTGGTCATGTAAAGATGGAGTCTTTTTGAAAAGCAAAAATGGCAAAGGAGAAAATTCTCTTCTTGGCCTAGTCAAAATTACCACTAAAACCGCAGCCAGTGGGAACATCTATGGTTCACATCCAGTGCAACATTCACTAAGACTGAAAAACCAAAGGAGATTTTTTAATGGATTTCAATGTTTCAGAGGATGGAGTTCAGTATTGTAGCTTCTGACATCTGTGCCAACCTGAATGGCATGTAAAATGATGTGCTGGGCATAATTTTATGGGGAATTAAGTGGAGTTTGAGTTACTAAGGTTTGAGGTGAGGGAGCCGGACAGCAAACACTGATTGTTCAAAATGAGATGTACAAATATCTCCCTTGATTCTTTATATTGAGAACTACAGCTACATTGAGAAAGCTAGATGTAGCCCAGAAGGACAGGTACCCTATTCACAGTAAGATGGCTAGGACTGAAGATTCTACTAGCTGTCTACAACTGTGGCAGAGGTCAGCAAGACCTTCTTAGAAGATTCCAGAGGACAGCCAAAGAACAGAATTACCCTTCAAGATATTTTCCCATCCTATTCTGCAGCATGACAGTGATCAGGTAGCAGTAGACAATAGGGAGTTAAGATGCCTCCACGAAGCCCTTGAAGAGAGGCCTGCTGAGAAGAGGTACATGGCGAGCGTATCACAGCGCTCTAAGTCTTAGGGCTTGAGAGAACATTCTGCCCAAGAACCAGACTGTGCCAAGCTCCTAAAGAGCATTCCCAAGAACCCACCTGGTCCTCAGCTACACTGAGCTTTCATTGCTTTCTAGAAATTAGAGATTGAGAAATTCATCTGTGAATTCCTGCTTGGGTCCTCTGCCCTCAAGGATCTGTCTCCCTGAACCTTGCAGGGGGGAGAACTAACCTCTGTGCTATGTATTATGAAGGAAATACTATGAGATCAAGGGAGGAAAGGGGCCCTGAGGGAGCTCTTGACTTAGTTTTCTAGATTCCTTTATGATATTTTTCTTCCAGAATCATTTTATATATTCCCCTAATAGTTCTGAAGAAGACTGGTTGAGAATATATGATGTCTAGATGTTCAGTTATCCTTTGAAGAAAGAACACTACACCACACCCAGTTGTCCCATCAAAGGGTCGTTTATTTCCAATTCTATTGTTTTTAAAGTTTGCAAAATTTTCTCCATAAGGGTAGCATTTGTTTTTCTAAAAAGGAGTTTTTCTAAGTAATATTCTATTTTGTGAATTGTTTACCCTCATCCAAAAACAGAATGCAAGGCATTAAGTCACTTGGTTCTGAGCCAGAAGCCATTGTATCCTTGCCTTGGGGAAACCTCCAGTCTAGAAGCTTATTGCTAAGTAATTCTTGGTGATTCCAACAAACAAGGTAAGTGTGGGGTGTTCTGGAAGCACATGAAAGGCAGTACTTTAGCACTCTAAGGGCTGTCAATGCAAAAGCATAACTCTTGCCTCAAAGGGGATAAGAGATAGTAAATTCTGGAGCCAAATATGAATGACCATGTCCCAGGAACAGAGGTTCAGGCTTCCCCAAATTCCGTGTTCCAGCATGATAACAGTATCATTATGTTTTTATAGTAACAGAACAAAGAAAAGACACAAATCAAGACACTTTTCAAATACATTGGTGGACCCATTTTGTAAGCAGTTCATAGAAAAGTGGAGGGATTTCTATCTACTATAGGTCTCAGATACTATCTGATGCATTCTTAGATTTTTGATTGGTGGGGGACCTGGTGGTCTGCTAAGTTAAACATTCCAATAGGTTTTACCTGTTAGTCACAGCATGTTAGGTCAGAAAGAGAGGTTGACAAAGAAATGGCTATTTAGGGGCTAAAGGTAGCCTGAAATAAATAGTAATTAGGCTCTGGACCTACAACATTCTAGACTGTTAACACTCTCCAGATCACTAATCAATTGGTCAGCCTTTCAGGAAATTCAGTCCAAGATGCAGGATTTCCCAGGAACTTTTTCATTCAAGGATCTATGAAGCCATTTCTGAGGGTGCATTTGACTAATAAATGGGAAAAAGGAAGGTGGACCAAACGCTGTTGTTCGATCATCCCTCATATTTTTCTGGCTGAGTGTATACATTTTACCCAGACTTGTATGAAATTGATGTATTAATTCGAATAGGTTTTTAGTTAATGTCTTAGGATTTTGCAGATACTCATACTATATGCAAATCTAATCTTTGGGGGGGGGTCTTTTTGAGACAGGGTCTCTCAGTAGCTCCAGCTGGCCTGGAGCTTGCTATGTAGACCAGGCTGGCCTTGAACTCACAGAGATCCCCCTGCTTCTACCTCCCAAGTGCTGGTATTAAAGGCATGCACCACCATGCCCAGTGCAAATCTAATCTTTTTAAAGCCCATTTATATGTTTTATTTTTTGTCTGTCTTTTGAGACAAGAAAGAAAGAAAGAAAGAAAGAAAGAAAGAAAGAAAGAAAGAAAGAAAGAAAGAAAGAAAGAAAGAAAGGCAAGTAGGTCATGTGTGGAGAGATGGCTCAGTTAGTAGTTAGTACAGGGCTTCCTGCATAAGCATAAGGACCAGCAGTTGATCCCAGTACCCATGTAAAAAGCCATGCATGGAGCATGTGCCTATAATCTCACACTGGGGAGGGAGAGATAGAAGGATCCCTGGGACTTCCTGGCCAATCAGCCTAGCCAAATCAGTAAGCCCCATGTCCCAATGAGAGACCCTAGCTCAAAACAATAAGTGGGTAAAGGCCCTTGCCCCTAAGCCTGATAATCCGAGTTATATCTCCAGGCCCCACATGGTAGAAACACAGAACGAACCAGCTCCTATGAGTTGTCCTCTGATCACCACATGTATGAGTGCATCCACCCACCCCACCCAACCCAGACACATAAAAATTAAATAAATATAAAAAACAATGTGCAAAGGATAGAAGATACTTGATGTCAACCTCTGACCTCCACATGAATGTGTACAGACATATGTGTACACAAACAGTCGAGTTTATGTTCTACTGGATAATTGGGTGTCTTTCCTCAGTCAATACTCATATATCGCCCACTTTTTCTGGTATCCCATAATATGATAAGCAGGTCCTCACTCACCATACTTCCAGCTTTCACAAAATAAATATCTCATTCCCAGACTGAAAGCAAAAGCACATGGTGTGAAATGAAGTGGAAGAGCTCCCTCTCCTTTAGGAGGGGAATCCAAGACAGCATAACCTGAGCAGGGGCCATCCCTCCTGAGTAGCACAGAAAGAGCCATTTAATTGTCAACTGTGGGTCTTGAAATGTCATTCAATGGCAGATTCAAGGAAAAGCCAAATGGTTCTTAGCACAATAAAGGCTGACACTAATGCTATGTAAAGGGCAAGAACAAAGCATCCCTAATAGGAAAGATGCTTTCCTTTATCCAAGACTGGTAGAGTCTCTGAAACATGGGAAACCTGGCCATCTGAGCTGCATTTCCCTCTGAGGTGAAGCAGCCAGCAGGCAGCCACTGCTGGGGGACTGCCCTCTGTCCCTCATCTGTCCCTCACAGCTTCTCCTGGACTCTAGGACTTTTCCTTGTGTAGGCTACGGTAAGACACATACAGGATCAGGGTGAGCCCTTTGAGCTTCTGTGAGGAGGCAGGGGATCTTCCAGAGAAAGGTTAGACAAGGAGAAACAACTCTGGGGAATTCCTTTTCCCAAAGCTCAGGATTTGAAATGCCTTTCCTTATGATGAGGAAAGAGCTAATTTAGTTCATGAAGCACCAGGCTCTGGCCCCACACTGTTTTACTGTCTGGGAACTTGCTCGCCCTGCAGGGAAGTACTTCTTTTACCTCCCTAGTGATCCTGGTCTTGGGGGCTGGGTGTGTGTGTGTGTGTGTGTGTGTGTGTGTGTGTGAAGCAGGGCTTCCAAATGACCCCAGACTGCACCATTAACTGCTGGAAACTCCCTTCGTGGTAGCAAATAAAGGACTCTGCTTGGCATCTAGCCACAAGAACAATACACATATTAGAAAAATAAAAGCCAGACACATAAGGGGCCCTAAAGTCCACCAGAAGACTGACAAAGGTCAGCTACATGCCATTTTTATTTTAATAAAACTCTGCTCTCCGGCCCTTTTATAGCTATATGGTAAGCGCACCAATGTTAGTTACCTTTCCTGTTGCTATGATAAAATTCCCTGACAACGCAGCTTCAGGAAGGAAGGACTTATTGTGGCTTGTGGTGGGGAAACCAAGGCAGCAGGACCTTGAAGCAGCAGGACACAGTGGGTTTCTAGTCAATAAGAAGAGGAATGAATGGCTACCTCGACTGGTTTTCTCCCTTTTATGCAATCTAGACTGCAAGTGCAGAGAATGTACCACCCTCTTCCAGGTAGATCTTTCCACCTCAGTTTATCTTTTTTATACTCACTTTAAATTTTTTAATGAATGTTCTGCCTGCATGTGTGTAAGTGCAACTGTGTCTTGCATTGCCTGTGGAGAACAGAAGAGGGCATCAGATTCCCTGGAACTGGAGTTACGGATGGTTGTTAGCCAACATGTGGGTACTGAGATTCAAACCCCGGTCTTCTGCAAGAACAGCCAGTGCTCTTAATCATTGAGCCATCTTCCCAGTCCTCTTCTTAATTAGTTTTATCAAATATTCCCTATCACCATGCCCAGAGGCTAACTAATCTAAATAATCCCTCACAATTGTATTTAGAGGCTTGTCTTCTAGGTGATTCTTAGATCCTGCTGATGATCAATATTAACCATCACAATACTCCTGCCCACCAGTCAACCTATTCTGGAGAAGTTAGCCATCCCTAAGTCAGCTCTCTTAGAGACTAACACTGTGTCTGGGACAGAAAGGTTTGGAAATAATATATCTTACTAATCTCTTTGAAACCTCACAATAGGATTATTGAAATGAGTAGTCTTGATTCTGATTTTATTTTTCTCTGCCTTATCAAAAGGCAGAGGCTCAAAATGATTGGAGCAAATAGTATCAATTGTCAACCCAACCACCATTCATCCCTTTTCTATCTTTCCAATAAAACCCTGATTTTACTTAGTATTGAGAATTCTCCACATGAGTGTTTATCTCAAGAGTCCCAACAACCGGCCCAGCAGGGAAGAGGAGAATATCATGGTACATCTGAGCCAATCGTGATGCCCTTCACCATGACTGGTTAAGAGATAAATAGTGTGATACACTTCTAGCCAATAGGATGTGATATTATGCCTTCAGGAGAATTTCCAGAATTTCTGATAAAAGAAATAAGCCCTCTTCTTTGAAATGGCATTGTGAAGTTCACCTTGGATTCCTAGAAATATAGGCAGCCATTTATCAATCATGGGGTTTTCTAAGTCCAGGATAACCCACTGAGAAAATAGAGAAAAGTGCTGAAAAGACTTTTATTATTCACGTATACTTATGAGATCAACTTCCCTGGAGTTACCCTAAATCACACCTTATTAAAATAAGATATAAAACATCTCTTATTTATTTGGTGGCTCTGAATTAGGATTTTTTACCCCCAAGTACCCTAGTATATAGAGTAGATGGGTAACTTGCCTGAAGTTACCCAGCTCAGAAGTCATAGAGTATAGATAAAATTCAGGTTCTGTGGGATGACTAACATCTTACATTCTCCTCCTCTGCTGGGGTGGTTAACAAAGAGAGCAGACTCCCTAGGTGCCTTCCCCACAGAGGGGCCTTTCTGTTAGCCATCTGTCAGCTACCTAGAACTAAAAAGAGACTCCACAATAATGATTCTTCACAAAAAATACAAAACAAATCTCCTCTCAATCCTCCCTCTCCCTGCCAATGCATACCCCCTAAAGCATTGCAAATGCTTATTCTGCCCATAGTGTCAAGATAACAGGGTTTAATTACCAAAGTTATACACCACCAGCATGACACAAATCCATTGGCATGAAATAAAATGAATGCAGTTATTTAAAGAAAAAAGAAAAGAAAAGCTGCGTCAATATGGTGACAATGGACACAGAGATGACAGTTTTATTTGCTTTATCTCCTTGCAGGAAGCAGTTAAGCCATTGCGAAGAGATTATTGGGTTTTAATGACCCAGGACATTAAAAGACATTCCTCTCAGCAATACTGACACTGTACCTCAGGTATAGAGGGTAATAATTCAAGAAATAATGGCCTGGCTTTTCGCTTGTCTTCCCTGCCTGCTCCCAAAGGAGGACCCCATTGCATTTCTTTGCCATTTAGTGTGGGCCGCCTGTTGGCTAGGGAAGTCTTGGGGGTGATGTTCAGTCCTTTCAATATAGGCCAGGGAGATCTAAATCAGGACTCTGGGGAGCACCTTTTAAGCTCCCCAGTGGAAACCAGTACTGGTGTGGAGCCCTGCGCCAGGGGTCAGAGGAAGACAGGAAAGGAGGAGGCTGGGAACAGGGAGAATGGGTAACAAAAAAGCAGGCAAAGAGACCTTCAGGTGGGTGCCAGAGAGCTCCGGCGACCCTCCACGGCCAAGCGCAATAACCAGGGTCTCCTTCCACTCCCCTGAGTGATGAGACGTCCAGTGGGGAGATTCCCTAGAGCTCTGACAACCACAGAGCGCATATATTTCTGCTAGGACAGCTCAGCTTCAGACTTTCACAAAAGATTTCTTTTGAAGAAAACAGTCCACTGTGGTGTGTGTGTGTGTGTGTGTGTGTGTGTGTGTGTGTGTGTGTACAGTGAGCTGGGAATTGAACCTATGGCCTTACATATGCTAAACACACACTCTACCAGTAAGTTACACACCCCCAGTGAGAATCTGTCATTTTAAGTTTGAGAATTGAGTAGCTAAGTCAACATCTTCTTTTGCCAAGACTGAGGACCAGAGAGAGGAAGTTAAGGGAGGCAGTGGAAGGGACAGATGAACCCAAATCAGGTCTCCACTCCCTGGCTGCGCCTGAATCGCTCCTGTAGGGAAGGTCAGCCCTGGAAGGAGAGAGCTTGGAACTTCACGGCTCCTCACCAGCAACCGTGCACGCTAGTCAGTGCCTCAGCTCTGTTCAGGCATTGCCAGCAACCCACCTCCTCCAGATAAAGATTTCTCTTACATTTTTAAGGAATTGGTCATTCACTCCACGTTCCAAATCTAGTCAGAACTGACATAGCCTCCACATACGCCACAGGTTCTGACATCTTAAACAAGAGCTTCTTTCTAGAGATGTTTCCTTGGAGATGTGAAGCAAATAACAATTTGGTTAACCATTTTCCTAATAAGTATTTTAGGTGCTTAGCTGAGTTTTACAGTTCTGAGTAGATGTTCAGATGCAACTTCGGTGACAACATGACCATTGGGCACAGTTTTACCAGACATGGAATCTTGGTCCTTTGTCCTCTGGGACACTCTTGGGTCACCCAGCTCAGTCTATCCAAAGTTGTACTCTTCTGGGAGCTCTGAACACCAACATCTGGGGTGTTATATGTGCTCAGCCAGAGTGAGAGGTAGAGCAGCTGTGGACAGGCTGAGTGTTGGTCACATGGAAGGAGGAGCTTGTGGGTGAGGGAGTTGGGATCCTACGTCAAAGGCACTGAGTCTCCCAGGCAAGCAGGTGAAAGGTAATATAACCTCTGCAGAAAAGAGAGGTCCCTGTGGGTTGGGAAGCCAGCAGGTGCTGAGGCACTAAATCAACAAAGGAGGCCCAGAGAAACAAGACTGTTGCTTGCTGTTACCTCAACAGTTTGGATCTTTACCGTCCCCAAAGATTCATGTGTTAAATTAGGCGTAACACTCAGCTTGGTGCTATTGGTAGATAGTAGAAACCTTTAAGGGATAGGGCATGGGGCTACAGAGATAATTCCGTGGTTTAGAGTACCTGCTGCTCGGGCAGAGAGAGAGAGGATATGGGTTCAGTTCCCAGTTCACCACCAACATGGTAGTCCACAACTGCCTGTAACTCCAGCTCCGAGGCATCTAACACCCTCCTCTGGTCTCTGCAGTCACCCACACACATGTGAGCATACAGACACAGAAACACAGGCACACACATAAAAAAGAATCTTATTTATAAAGAGACAGGGCCTGCGAGTAGCCTCTGGTGGTTGGGGGTGTGCCCTTGGGAAGGACTGTGGGATCCATGTCGATGCTTCCTGTGTTCACATCCTAGATACATGAAATGAACTGTTTGTCCATGATGTGCCGCCTCACCAAAGCCCAGTCATTGATAAGCTTCAATCAAGATTCTGAGCCCAATAAACCTTGTTGATTATCTCAGGTATTTTGGTACAGTAATGGAAAGTTAACTAATGTGCTTAGTAAGGATACATCCCGGGCTGGAGAGATGGCCTAGCGGTTAAGAGCGCTGACTGCTCTTGCAGAGGACCCGGGTTCGATCCCCAGCACCCACATGGCGGCCGAGAACCGTCTGAAACTCCAATTCCAGGAGAACTCCAGTTCCAGGGGAATCCGAGACCCTCTTCTGACCTCCGCGGCATTGCACGTCACGGATGCACAAACCTGCATGCAGACAACACATTCATACACATACGGAAATAAATAAAATTTAAAAAATTAAAAAAAAAAAAAGTAAGGATACATCCCTTAATAATGTTTACCATGCAGATGTGGGTATAGGCAGATGCTAGAAGACTGTCTATAGTGAGTGGTCAGCTACTTCCAAAGAAAAAGAAAACCCAATTGTGGAAAAATACTTTTAGAGAGATAGCCCAGCACCAGGTAGCCAGTAGCCTGGGTCAATCCTAGCTCACATATGAAAGCTAAGTTGTCTGGGGAAAACTCTTCAGCCTAAGCTTCTGTTTGCCTACTGACATGGGGGTGACAATAGGCCTTACCTCTTAGGACAAAAGAAAGCCCTATTTCAGCCACTTGGCCTGATGCCTGGCACCTAAAATAAATGGTAGCTAGTACCAGCGTTAGGCTATCCTTCAAGCTCCTGTGGGGAACTCTGGACCTAACCAGAGGATAGGGTAGAAGCCCACAAAGGGAAATCTTTTTGTCTCATCAGTCTCAATGGGGACCACTTTGGTGGTCCCATCAGGTTCTGGTTTTAGCGGCTTGAAAACAAAACACCCAGGAAGCAAGTACCATGCTGAAATCTTGGCTGAGTCTCAGAGAGAAGGAACCACAGGCTACACTGTCCAGGGACAAGCTTGAGTCTACCTACAAGATGGAGCCAAGACGCAGCCCAGAAGTGTGCTCTCCTAAAGAAGAAGGATCAAGAGCAGGAAGTGCTGCCAGGAAAGGCTCTGAGCTCCCTTCTCAGAGAGCCTTTCATGAGGTTTCAATGTTTGGGGGTGGGGGCAGGGGAAATCTTCAAGCCCAAGCCAGATGATCAAATGCTGATGAGAGGCACCTGGCACTTTGCAGAGCCAGGCTCAGGCAACCTGTACCTGCAGCTCATCGAAGCTCAGTGCTCAGGACTTAGCCGCCGCCCCCCTTCCCTAAATTTTTTTTTTATTTCTTTTTTTTAAATTGGAAACTAAGGCCTATGGATAAGTAGGCCAGCCACTGTCTTAATCTTTTTTGTGTTACTATAGCAATATATCTGGTGCTAGGTATTTTATAAAGAAAAGAGGTTTATTTAGTTCACAGGTTAGGAACTGAAAGTCCGAGGGGAGGTGGCTCTATCTGGTTTCCTCTGGTGAAGGCCTTCTGGTTGTGTAATAACATGGCAGACACCATCACATAGTGTGATGTGCGAGACAGAAAAGAGCTGGCTTAGGCCTGGGTGCTAGCCACTGTTCTGTGCTTCATTAACCAAGCAGGTTTACCCTGGCCCCACCTTCATGCCGCTTAACAGAGATGTTCACTTAACTATCACATGGTCTGCTGACTGGGGCATGGAGGATTCTGGGAATTGTTTCTGGCTGCCCTGGCTGTTTGTCGGCCTGTGTCTCTTGTCTCTGTATGAAGCAGATAGTGAATCTTCCCAGCACCTGCCAATTACACCTCCTGTTGTCTTCCTTGTATATCCAGTCCCTCTCTTGGCACAGGTGTGCTACCCCCCCCACCCCCAACTCCCCAGTTTCTGATCCTTGGCTGCCCTCGCCCAGCCTGGTGGGGGTGTCTTCCACCTCTTTCCCTTCCATACAGAGATCTGAGTCACTGACAGCAAGTGGGTGAGAAGAAACAGAGAAAGCAAAATCAAAAAATAAAAACTCCCGAGGGCAGTAACAATTAATATTTAACTTGAAATTTCCTGGGAACAGAGAGTGTGGGCTATTCATGTGCAAATCATCGTATGCAAATCATACGCAAATCGCATGCGCTGGCCCCTGTCATTAGTCTGTAAACCTGCTGGGCAGCTCTGAGCACAACTGGAGAGTCATCACCACACCCTCAACCTGCTCCAGGTGCACAGACCCAGGACAGGACTGGGTAGGGCTCCAGGTGACCCCATTTGGGAGATATCAGCTGGTCCCAGAATCCTCAGGTCAAAGCCCTTTCCAATTCTTGAGGTCATGCCAAGGAGAAAGTTCCTCCTCCATAATGTGTGGTTGAGGATGGCCCCTGGCCTACGAGGTCTAATAAGATCTCCCACTCCTGTGCCTGTGACACTGGGCCCCCTCACATCTCCCTGGCCCCCTCACATCTCCCTGCTGACCTCCATTTTGACCGCCTTTCTCTGGCCCAGCCTCAGGTGCAGCCTATGTAGGCTAAGATCAGTCCCACCGGATTCACAACGGGCAAGAGCATGGGTCTCTCAGGAAGATGAGGGCAAGCCCCACCCGGGTTTCCAATTGTTTTGTCCTTGGCAGGATAATGATTCACTCTCCCAACTCTTCCCAGGTCACCCAAGGCCAGGCCCAAGTGTACAGCAGGAACTGAGAGCACAGGCCGTGTCCAGGCCTGAGCCTGAAGACAGACCCAGGCTCAAGTACCTCTCTGTTGCTCTTAGAGTTGGGAGCTCCCTGGAAGGAAGTAGACCCCAGGCATGCCCTCCTCCTCACCCGCCTGGGCCGACCAAGCATCTTGTCTATCTGCATCCATCAAAGGACCCAAAGAGGAGCCTCCGCCCCAGTGGGAAGCTCCCAGGGAAGAGGGAGAGTAAGAGTTCAGCTGGAAGGCCTGCTCGGGGCTGACTCCATATCTGGCCTTGCACTTTTCACCACACACACTAATGGAACAGTCTACATGGCAGGTGTATATACAACCAACTGCTCTGTGAGTTCCAGGAACCGTGCTTACTGTTTCCTCACGTACATAACAACTTCCTGTGGAGCGTCTGAGAAGTTGAACTGGGGCAAAGTAATCAAAGCAGCAAGGTATGTCTAGAGCAGAAGGCACTCAGTTACGGGGGAGTTTTCTTGTTAGGTTTGAATGGCCAATCCAGGCAGGGCCCTCTGCACGCCACTCAGTCCAAACATTTGGGTGTTCTTCTTCTGCCTTATCCAGCGCTCATGGAAGTGACTCTCTAGTGACTCCCCAAGATGCTGATTCAGTTTTGCCTGGGCTACGACCCAGGAGTCTGCCTTTTCAAGTGGGGAACTTTGGGGCAGATAGCTGAAGGACACTCAATGTCCATGCTGTAGGTAATCTCTAAGTACAACAGCCAGCTCCATGCTTTCAGGGACACAATTTCTCAGGATACTTTACCTATGGTCTTCCTGCGGGCTGAAATGGAATGGGAATTGTAGGATGGAGCGTAACAGTGGGGATAAAAATTAGTGTACAACATCTAAAGGTCCAGTAATAACCCTCTCCTCAAACTTCTCTTAGGAAGTCAGAGGCCACTTGGCTAGCAACCATGTTTATCTTAATTACCAAAATGTGCACACCAATTAGAAGCACTGAACCACTATTAATAGTGTGGCCAAAATCAAACACACCAAATACCTCTTCAGGAAGCTGGTTGATCCTTTTAGAGCTCAGGTTATCACAGGGTTGAATTCAGTAGTCTTGGCTGACCCTTCAGACCTGACCCTGGGGATCCAGGTGAGGCCTGGGGCCTGGACACAGATGGCCCAAGTTGAGTGCTTCCCACAGTCCTTCACTTTCTTGCATCCAACCCAGAATAAACCCTCAGTTCTCTGTGAATAACATTAACTGGATATTTTCTGATTATAGAAGAAATATACACTCATCCTGAGTGTTTTTTGAAGATATAGGAAGGCACAAAAGGAAAACAAAAGCTGCCTGTAATACCACCATCCCGAAATAACCATTATTAACATTTTAAAGTAACACACTACTAGTTTTTCCTATGCATATATTTGCATAAAATTGCATACATCAAACTTAGATTTCACCAAATCCCCTGCTCTGTAACTGCTTGCTTCACTTAACAATACATCCTATTTTCCTGCATCATTGACTGTTCTCCAGCTACCTCATTTTTAACAGCTCATCATCATATCCTAGCATATGGATACATAATCATTTGAATATTCTAGACTATTTCTATATTCTTTGGCTTTATTTTATTTTTATTTTTTTGCTATTTTAAAGCTTAGTATGTAAGTAATTCTGATAAGCTAAATTCCTAGGTCCTTAAAATATGACTTTTTTGGCTTTATTTTTATTTAATGTGTATGTGTGTATTACGTGCATGTAGGTGAGTGCATCCATGTTGTGTGGTGCCCGTGGAGGACACAAGAAGGTGTCAGATCCCCTGGAACCAGAGTTATGGACAATGGTTACCTGCCATGTGGGTGCTGGGATTCGAACCTGGATCTTTGGTAAGAAGAAGAAACACTGAACCGCTATTAATAGGCCAAAATCAAACATACAAAATACCTCTTCAGGAACCTGGTTGATCCTTTCAGAGCTCAGGTTATCTTAGGGTTGACTTCAGTAGTCTTGGCTGACCCTTCAGACCTGACCCCAGGGACCCAGGTGAAGCCTGGGGCCTGGACACAGATGGCCCAAGTTGAGTGCTTCCCACAGTCCTTCACTTTCCTGCATCCAACCCAGAATAAGCCAGTGCTCTTAACTGCTGAACCATCTCTCCAGCCCCAAAATATGCTTAAAAATGTTTTATTTCTTATTTTCATTTTTCAAAATATGTTATTTTTATTTCATGTGTATAAGTGTATTGCCTGCATGCGCAATGTGTATGTGCACCCGTGTCATGCAATGCCCACAGAGTCTGAAGAAGGCATCGCATTCCCCTGGAACTGGAGTTAAAGATGGTTTAGCCACCATGTGGGTGTCTGGGATCAAACCTGGGTCCTCTGCAAGAGCAGCCAATGCTCTTAACCACTTGAGCCATCTCTCTAGCCCTTAAGATATATTTTTAAAGTTTTATCCACTGCCACCAAATTATAGGTATCAACTAACACTTGGAGAGGGTATGGTAAAGATCAGGGACTCAGGTCAGTTTTCCAGATATGAAGAGGGCAGTGTTGAACTGGGCACTGTGTATACTAGCCTTTATATCTTGCACCAGACAGGTAAACAGTTATGCTTGAAATATAGGACTTCTCCTCATCCTGTCTTTCTAAGCCCTTTATATTTTACAGAAGGTTTCTCTTCCATGGTGATACTCAATCCATCTTAGGGTTCCTATGCAATACTTTATCTAGTCTACAGCAATTATTTCTGAAAACCAGACTTTTTACAGAAGTACATTTAACTTTTTGTAAAAATAGCATTCTTAGTACATGCTATTATCATTGTTACTTATTCAAATGTGTTGATGGTGGAGTAGGTGGAAGGGTGATGTTTGCATTGGCATGGCAACCAGTGACTAATTGAATTCTTCACAGCCCATGATGGTTCCTGTGACTTCCATAGGGCCAGAAATGGATTTTCCTCCCTCTCTGTGTCATGGGCTTCTGGTAGAGAACAGGTTATCGCCCTCTCATGATCTAATCCCTTCTTACACTGTTTATATTTTCGGTTTGTGCCACCTCTTGGGCTGGTAAATTTGATGAGATTACTTCCCACTCTGCAAATGTAGCTTTCCTTCTGATCTACAGCTGCTCTTCAGGCCTGCGGAATGGACTCCTCCTTAACTATAATAGCTACTACACATTCAACTCTTCCAACAGTACCAGACAGACTCTCTGCAAGTCACTTTACACATGCTTTCCTTTTCATCTTTAGCAAGCTGTATGATGTGGGTACTGTCCTTGCCATCCTTCTCTTTTTAGTTTGGTTCCATGGGATGAGGATTGAACCCAGGGCTTGTGCATAGTGCACACCAGGCAAGGACTTACCACTGAGCTACACTCCCATCCTCTAATATCCTTCCCTTTCTTTTGTTGCTTGTTTGGGGCTTTGGGGTATGGGGAAGGTTGACACCAGATCTCATGTAGCCCAGGCTGGTCCTTATCCCTCTGCCTTCAGGTCCCTAGTGCTGGGATTACCACATCTGGTTTATCATGAGAAAACTAGAGTGGCGTCGTCATGACTTTTGTGAGGATGTGGAGTTCCCAAGATGAGGGCTGGCTGCTGGGCTCTGGAAGCTCAGGGCTTAACCACAACCTACTCGAGCTGGTCATGGAGAGTGTGGAATCCATCACAAGGATGGATCTGGGATCTGGTAGGCTGACTCATGGCCAAGAGCAAGTTCTTCCTCTCATGGTGTAGCTACTGAATATAGCTTTTCCCAGACATTCTAGGATAGGAATTGTTAGCACTTCAGTCTGTTTTTGTATAAGAGTCGCTTCTTCATCCACATAATTTAATGAACCTGGGAAATGAAGCAAGATTTCCTTCTCCTTTCTCTCTGTTGCACAAGCCATTGCTTCAACGTGTCAGCTCTCAGTTCCTTCATCCATAAAATGTAAAACCTAGAAGCTAGCTCCTGCAAGGGCTGTGAAGGCTGGAAGAAGGACTGACAGTGGAAGCCCTTCCATGGGGCCCGCCATACCCTGGATCCCTCTGGTTGGACTCCCAATGCCAACCCATGTCCATGTGGCAGAGCTCCTGAATGACAGTCTTCTGTCTCTCTACACTCCTGACAACGAAGGGCAGATCTGATGCTCCACTTCCAAGGGCTCTCACACAGACACATATGGAATCATGGTAGCTTAGCTCCTGGACTGGCAGGTGAGAGAATGGGGCAGACCCAGGAGAGCACTAGAGTGGCCTGTGCAGCTCTCTGTGTAATGTTGGAAGGGCAACTCCATAACCCACAGTCATGGGTCTATGTAGGAGCCACAGGCTGGCTGGCTCTTCAGGAATCAAAAATGAGTAAAACATGGGACACTAAGGAACACATGCAAAACCCTTGAGGCCATCACTACAAGCACAGATAGCAAAACAGAAAGTGAGAGGTTAGGGTGAATCAAGGTTGAACACAGAAGCACGGAGCTCTATCAGAGTGTGGACAACGCACTGTGCCGATAGCCTGCCCCTGGGCAGCCATGACAAATGACGTTGCAGAATGCTGCTCAATGACATGGCAGAATGCACACGATGAATTGTTAATGAAGCAACTCATGATAGTTATATACCTTATGAACCCAATACTATACAGCTATGTACTATGAAACAGAAACACGAAGGCTATTGTGCTCATCAGCTTTCCACCACTGTAACAGAGAACCAAGATATTCAGCTTATAAGGGGAAAATGTATACTTTGCCTCACAATATTGGGTTTTAATCCATGACCTATCTAGTGGTCATATTACAGCTGGGCCTGGGGAGAGGCCACAAATCGTGGCGGGAGCAGGTGACAGAGCAAAGCCGTTCATTCACTTCATGACAGCTGGGAAGCAAAGCACAGAGTCAGGAAGGGGGAGCCCTACCATTCATTCCCCTTTAAGGGCATTGTCCCAGTGGGGCCAAGCCGGAAACCACGCCTTTACCACATACACCTTTAAGGAACATCCACATCAAAGCTATAGCAGACCTCTATCAAGAGTTTAATAGTACTTTTCTCTGAGTAATTATAGTTTAGTTTTTACTTTTGTTTTGAAAGAAATTTTACTTTCAAATTTCCTACAGCAAACATTTATTTATTTTATAATCAGGGGGAAGAGGAGCCTTTTACAAAGATCACAGTCAGTTTGCTAAAATTGTCAGGCTACAATAGTAATCTATTTGAATTGATAGATTAGACTCAGTGAGGAGCACTGGGCGACCTACTTCCTCAACAAATTCACTGAGCATCTGTACATGCCCGATACCATCACAGCTCCAGTTCTGAATTCTGTTTCAGGAGGGATCTGAACAACATGGAGAAGTTTAAGAGAATGAGGGAAGATTTGTCCACGGAGGCCAGTGCTGAGCTGGGTCAGTACTAACCACAGCCTAACCTGGAAGTGTGTTTGAAATACAAGTTATTGGGCCCCATCTTATAGTACTAAAGCAGACTTTGTGGAATTGAACTCAGAAACCTGTGGTTTAAGCAGCTCTCCAGAGGATTCAGAAGCTAGCTACAGACTCTGAGAAGTAATGGGCAAGGTGACATGCAGAAACAAATATCCTCCTGTCTGAGTGGCTCCAGAGATGAAAATCACAGTCGTGCTCACACCTCACGTCCATCCATCGTCAACGAACTGCACCCTTTCTCAAGTGTATCAGTTACTTTTCTGTTCTGTGATGGAACATCACAGTCAAAAGTGACTTATGGAAAAGGGTTTATTTTGGTGTATGATTCCAGAGGGAGGAGTCCATCATGACAGGGAGGAGTCCATCATGGCGGAGAGGAGCCCATCATGACAGAGAGGAGTCCATCATGGTGGGGAGGAGTCCATCATGGTGGGGAGGAGTCCATCATGGTGGGGAGGAGTCCATCATGACAGGGAGGAGTCCATCATGGTGGGGAGGAGTCCATCATGGTGGGGAGGAGTCCATCAAGGCAAGGAGAAGTCCAGAGGAGTCCAACATGGTGGGGAGGCATGGTAGCAAGCAGCCAAGCATGGCAGCAGGAGCTAGAAGCTGAGAGCCCATGTCTTCTGTGAACACCAGACAGAGACAGCAGACTAGAAGTGGGAAAGAACTATGAACTCTCAGAGCCCGCCTCAGTGACAGGCTTCCTCCAGCAGGCCTCCACCTCCTAAAGATAGCATGACCTCTCCAAATATCACCACCAACTGGGGGACAAGTGCTCAAATACTTGAGCCTTTGGGGACATTTCTGATTCAAAGTAGCACACCAAGACACAGGCTAACCCACCCACTGTCTGTGTGGGGCATCACAGAAGGAAGCATGAACCACTAGCACGCCCTAGCTGGGAAGGAGCAGCCAGTGTTGGTGCTCAGACTTCATTGGCCAAAGCAAGTCACATAACCAAGTCTGCCATGAATGAACTTGAGGAATTTCATGCACGTATATAAGGTATGTTGGTAATGTCCCCCTCCCAGTCCCTTCTCGTGTCCCCCTCCCACTCCCACTCAGCTCCTCCTTCCCAACTAGCCCCCTTTTACTTTCACATATTTTGTATGTGTGGCTCACTGAGTTTAATAAGGTTCCCTGCCTGAGCATGAGTGGAGGTTAATTTAATAGAGCACGAACAACCTACCAGTGGTTATATCACTGAGAAAATGTCTCCCTCTCCTCCCGCAACCATTAGCTGTCTGTGGGTCCCCAGGGAAGAGTGGAGTGTCCCGAGTCCCATCCTTGACAGAATACTGGTGGCCCCAAACTTGTGCAAACAACCTCAGTGGGTGTGCATTCATGAGTGCCATGTCGTGTCACGTCCCGAAGGCAGCACTCTGGTCCTCATGTTCTTCCCAAGCACTCTTTCACAATGTTCCCTGTGCCTTGGAGGGGATAAGACAAATGCTCCGTTTAGGACTAAGCACTCAACAATCACTTGTTCTCAACATTTGGTTCTCTGTAACCATCATTCACCATAAAATGAGGTTTCTCTGACCATAGCTGAGACCAAGACTAATCTATGGACAGAAACAAAAACATTTAGAAGGCAGTTTGATGGGCATAACATGTCCACTTAACAAAACAACAGTAGTAACTTCCCTCCAGGATTTATGACCTCCTTAGCCATAGGCTTTTGACTAGGTTTACAGTACCAAGCATGAATTCCCTCCTGCGGAACAGGCCTCAAATTACAATGAGAAAGCAGTTGGTTACTCCATAACAGTCATGCCGCAGTGCCCAAGTGGGCACATCTTACATAGCAGGTTGGTTGTGGAGCATGCAGAGTCTACTGTTGATTCCTTTTCCCCCAAGTAGCCCGCATAACACCTCTGGCAATATAAAAGCTAGCCAGGAAGCTTCTAGAAGAGCAACACATTTTTTAAACTATATATTTTAAGGTAATTACACATAGATTTGCATTGTAAGAAATAATACAAAGAGAACCTATATGTTCTTCCCCAGCCTTCCCTAATGAATACAGCCACAGAATGAGATGACGCCCAGGAAACACATAGTGATGCAACCCACAAGCCCAATTCAGAAACCAGCCTGACATTCATTTGTGCATCTGTATGTTCATGGGTTTAGTTCTATGCAACTTTGTCACACAGCAAACATTCTGTAATAGTAATCTGGTTTATTGCACCAAATAAAGTCTAGGTCAGTTTAATCCCTGTCTTTGAACTCGGAGAATAGTGGGACTGAACCCACTATTTTTTATTCTCCAAAAGGGGAATAAAAGTATTGAAGCTGATTCTGGTAAGGCCGTAGGCATTTGTGGGTTTGACCTGGTCACCATCTGTATCAGTTGCCTGTCTTATTGCTGTGACAGACTAGCTGACAAGGATGCCTTCAGGAAGGAAGGGTTTAGTGTGGCTCACAGTTTGAGGGCACAGTCCATCATGGCAGGGGAGCGACAGCAGCAGGAGCGTGGTGACTGATCACAATGTGTCCACAGTCTAGAAGCAGGAAGAGATGAATACTTGTGTTTAGCCCACTTTCTCCTTTTTATTCTGTCTAGGGTCCCAGCCCGTGAACTGGTGCCCCCTGCAGTTAGAGTGGCTCTTTCCAAGTCAGTTAGCCTAGTCAAGATACTCCCTTACAAACATGCCCAGAAATTTGTCTCTTAGGTGATTCCGGACCCTATGAAGTTGATAGTATTAACTATCACACCATCCGTTCTTCCTTCCCGTGGCAGAGTTTATACTTTGGAAAGCTGTCCTCTCCGGCTGTCAGGTCCCAAGTACAAGTAAAGTCAACTCCATTCTGCCTCAGGCTTGGGCCTCCCATAGGCACGATCCCTATGGCCACAGTCATGGTCAAGACATGAACACCTGAACCAATCTGATCCCATGGGTACCATAGCAAGCTCTTTTTACTGCTTATGCCAGAAGCTGAGCTGCAACCCTGAATCTGCTAGAAGCAACCAGAAGCAAGGCTACCAGGCTGAGACCACAGTCAACACTAAAAGATGGAGTCTGGGGTTGGAGAGATTGCTCAGCAGTTAAGAGTATTGACTGCTCTTGCAGAGGACCTGGATTTGATTCCCAGCACTCACATGGCAGCTAAGAACCATGTTAGGCCTGGCATGGTGGCACACGCCTTTAGTCCCAGAACTTGGGAGGCAGAGGTAGGCAGATCTTTGTGAGTTCAAGGCCAGCCTGTTCTATGTAGCAAGCTCCAGCCAGCTGGGGCTACAGGAAGACCCTGTCTCAAAAAAAACCAAACCAAACCAAAACAAACCAAACCAAAACAAAACATAGAAACAGGGTTGGTGAAGACAGGAGTTGGCTGCAGACTCCTTTGTACTTTCTCATGACACATCAATGGTCAATTATTACCTGCATCACTAAAATAGTAAAGAATCAAATAAAACATTTTATAATAATTCCTCCTGGGCTGGAGAGATGGCCTAGCGGTTAAGAGTGCCGACTGCTCTTACAGAAGACCCGGGTTCAATCCCCAGCACCCACATGGTGGCCGAGAACCGTCTGAAACTCCAATTCCAGGAGAACTCCAGTTCCAGGGGCATCCAACACCCTCTTCTGACCTCCACGGCATTGCACGACACGGGTGCACAGACTTGCATGCAGACAGTACATTCATACACATACAGAAATAAATAAAAATTAATAAAAAAAAAATTCCTCCTCTCGGTACTCAAAAGAGAGGGGGATAATCCCTTCTATTTGACGGTTTCCAGCACAGCTTCTACCTTAAACTTCTTCCTTCTAAAAACTGTTAAGGAAGCTATAATTTTGACTATTGAGAGGCTTGAACAGGACAGTTGAGCTGGGCTATGTAGCAAAACCTGTCTCCAAAAAAAAAAAAATCTTAAGGAAAAGCAATCTTTTTTTTTTTTTTTTTTTNAGTGCTCGTAACCACTTGAGCCATCTCTCTAGCCACTTAAGATTATTTTTAAAGTTTTATCCACTGCCACCAAATTATAGGTATCAACTAACACTTGGAGAGGGTATGGTAAAGATCAGGGACTCAGGTCAGTTTTCCAGATATGAAGAGGGCAGTGTTGAACTGGGCACTGTGTATACTAGCCTTTATATCTTGCACCAGACAGGTACACAGTTATGCTTGAAATATAGGACTTCTCCTCATCCTGTCTTTCTAAGCCCTTTATATTTTACAGAAGGTTTCTCTTCCATGGTGATACTCAATCCATCTTAGGGTTCCTATGCAATACTTTATCTAGTCTACAGCAATTATTTCTGAAAACAGACTTTTTACAGAAGTACATTTAACTTTTTTGTAAAATAGCATTCTTAGTACATGCTATTATCATTGTTACTTATTCAAATGTGTTGATGGTGGAGTAGGTGGAAGGGTGATGTTTGCATTGGCATGGCAACCAGTGACTAATTGAATTCTTCACAGCCCATGATGGTTCCTGTGACTTCCATAGGGCCAGAAATGGATTTTCCTCCCTCTCTGTGTCATGGGCTTCTGGTAGAGAACAGGTTATCGCCCTCTCATGATCTAATCCCTTCTTACACTGTTTATATTTTCGGTTTGTGCCACCTCTTGGGCTGGTAAATTTGATGAGATTACTTCCCACTCTGCAAATGTAGCATTCCTTCTGATCTACAGCTGCTCTTCAGGCCTGCGGAATGGACTCCTCCTTAACTATAATAGCTACTACACATTCAACTCTTCCAACAGTACCAGACAGACTCTCTGCAAGTCACTTTACACATGCTTTCCTTTTCATCTTTAGCAAGCTGTATGATGTGGGTACTGTCCTTGCCATCCTTCTCTTTTTAGTTTGGTTCCATGGGATGAGGATTGAACCCAGGGCTTGTGCATAGTGCACACCAGGCAAGGACTTACCACTGGAGCTACACTCCCATCCTCTAATATTCCTTCCCTTTCTTTGTTGCTTGTTTGGGGCTTTGGGGTATGGGGAAGGTTGACACCAGATCTTCATGTAGCCCAGGCTGGTCCTTATCCCTCTGCCTTCAGGTCCCTAGTGCTGGGATTACCACATCTGGTTTATCGTGAGAAAACTAGAGTGGCGTCGTCATGACTTTTGTGAGGATGTGGAGTTCCCAAGATGAGGGCTGGCTGCTGGGCTCTGGAAGCTCAGGGCTTAACCACAACCTACTCGAGCTGGTCATGGAGAGTGTGGAATCCATCACAAGGATGGATCTGGGATCTGGTAGGCTGACTCATGGCCAAGAGCAAGTTCTTCCTCTCATGGTGTAGCTACTGAATATAGCTTTTCCCAGACATTCTAGGATAGGAATTGTTAGCACTTCAGTCTGTTTTTGTATAAGAGTCGCTTCTTCATCCACATAATTTAATGAACCTGGGAAATGAAGCAAGATTTCCTTCTCCTTTCTCTCTGTTGCACAAAGCCATTGCTTTCAACGTGTCAGCTCTCAGTTCCTTCATCCATAAAATGTAAAACCTAGAAGCTAGCTCCTGCAAGGGCTGTGAAGGCTGGAAGAAGGACTGACAGTGGAAGCCCTTCCATGGGGCCCGCCATACCCTGGATCCCTCTGGTTGGACTCCCAATGCCAACCCATGTCCATGTGGCAGAGCTCCTGAATGACAGTCTTCTGTCTCTCTACACTCCTGACAACGAAGGGCAGATCTGATGCTCCACTTCCAAGGGCTCTCACACAGACACATATGGAATCATGGTAGCTTAGCTCCTGGACTGGCAGGTGAGAGAATGGGGCAGACCCAGGAGAGCACTAGAGTGGCCTGTGCAGCTCTCTGTGTAATGTTGGAAGGGCAACTCCATAACCCACAGTCATGGGTCTATGTAGGAGCCACAGGCTGGCTGGCTCTTCAGGAATCAAAAATGAGTAAAACATGGGACACTAAGGAACACATGCAAAACCCTTGAGGCCATCACTACAAGCACAGATAGCAAAACAGAAAGTGAGAGGTTAGGGTGAATCAAGGTTGAACACAGAAGCACGGAGCTCTATCAGAGTGTGGACAACGCACTGTGCCGATAGCCTGCCCCTGGGCAGCCATGACAAATGACGTTGCAGAATGCTGCTCAATGACATGGCAGAATGCACACGATGAATTGTTAATGAAGCAACTCATGATAGTTATATACCTTATGAACCCAATACTATACAGCTATGTACTATGAAACAGAAACACGAAGGCTATTGTGCTCATCAGCTTTCCACCACTGTAACAGAGAACCAAGATATTCAGCTTATAAGGGGAAAATGTATACTTTGCCTCACAATATTGGGTTTTAATCCATGACCTATCTAGTGGTCATATTACAGCTGGGCCTGGGGAGAGGCCACAAATCGTGGCGGGAGCAGGTGACAGAGCAAAGCCGTTCATTCACTTCATGACAGCTGGGAAGCAAAGCATAAAGTCAGGAAGGGGGAGCCCTACCATTCATTCCCCTTTAAGGGCATTGTCCCAGTGGGGCCAAGCCGGAAACCACGCCTTTACCACATACACCTTTAAGGAACATCCACATCAAAGCAAGCAGACCTCTATCAGAGTTTTAATAGTACTTTTCTCTCGAGTAATTATTAGTTTTTTTTGTTTTGTGATTTTACTTTCAAATTCCTACAGCAAACATTTATTTATTTATAATCAGGGGGAAGAGGAGCCTTTTACAAAGATCACAGTCAGTTTGCTAAAATTGTCAGGCTACAATAGTAATCTATTTGAATTGATAGATTAGACTCAGTGAGGAGCACTGGGCGACCTACTTCCTCAACAAATTCACTGAGCATCTGTACATGCCCGATACCATCACAGCTCCAGTTCTGAATTCTGTTTCAGGAGGGATCTGAACAACATGGAGAAGTTTAAGAGAATGAGGGAAGATTTGTCCACGGAGGCCAGTGCTGAGCTGGGTCAGTACTAACCACAGCCTAACCTGGAAGTGTGTTTGAAATACAAGTTATTGGGCCCCATCTTATAGTACTAAAGCAGACTTTGTGGAATTGAACTCAGAAACCTGTGGTTTAAGCAGCTCTCCAGAGGATTCAGAAGCTAGCTACAGACTCTGAGAAGTAATGGGCAAGGTGACATGCAGAAACAAATATCCTCCTGTCTGAGTGGCTCCAGAGATGAAAATCACAGTCGTGCTCACACCTCACGTCCATCCATCGTCAACGAACTGCACCCTTTCCCAAGTGTATCAGTTACTTTTCTGTTCTGTGATGGGCATCACAGTCAAAAGTGACTTATGGAAAAGGTTTTATTTTGGGTGTATGATTCCAGAGGGAGTCCGACGAGGTGAGGAGTCCATCATGGCGGAGAGGAGCCATCATGACAGGAGAGTCCATCAGGGGAGTCCACATGGGGGAGGAGTCCATCAGGTGGGAGGAGTCCATCATGGTGGGGAGGAGTCCATCATGGTGGGGAGGAGTCCATCATGGTGGGGAGGAGTCCATCATGGACAGGGAGGATGTCCATCATGGTGGGGAGGAGTCCATCATGGTGGGGAGGAGTCCATCAAGGCAAGGAGAAGTCCAGAGGAGTCCAACATGGTGGGGAGGCATGGTAGCAAGCAGCCAAGCATGGGCAGCAGGAGCTAGAAGCTGAGAGCCCATGTACTTCTGTGAACACCAGACAGAGACAGCAGACTAGAAGTGGGAAAGAAACTATGAACTCTCAGAGCCCGCCCCAGTGACAGGCTTCCCTCCAGCAGGCCTCCACCTCCTAAAGATAGCATGACCTCTCCAAATATCACCACCAACGGGGGACAAGTGCTCAAATACTTGAGCCTTTGGGGACATTTCTGATTCAAAGTAGCACACCAAGACACAGGCTAACCCACCCACTGTCTGTGTGGGGCATCACAGAAGGAAGCATGAACCACTAGCACGCCCTAGCTGGGAAGGAGCAGCCAGTGTTGGTGCTCAGACTTCATTGGCCAAAGCAAGTCACATAACCAAGTCTGCCATGAATGAACTTGAGGAATTTCATGCACGTATATAAGGTATGTTGGTAATGTCCCCCTCCCAGTCCCTTCTCGTGTCCCCCTCCCACTCCCACTCAGCTCCTCCTTCCCAACTAGCCCCCTTTTACTTTCACATATTTTGTATGTGTGGCTCACTGAGTCTAATAAGGTTCCCTGCCTGAGCATGAGTGGAGGTTAATTTAATAGAGCACGAACAACCTACCAGTGGTTATATCACTGAGAAAATGTCTCCCTCTCCTCCCGCAACCATTAGCTGTCTGTGGGTCCCCAGGGAAGAGTGGAGTGTCCCGAATCCCATCCTTGACAGAATACTGGTGGCCCCAAACTTGTGCAAACAACCTCAGTGGGTGTGCATTCATGAGTGCCATGTCGTGTCACGTCCCGAAGGCAGCACTCTGGTCCTCAGTTCTTCCCAAGCACTCTTTCACAATGTTCCCTGTGCCTTGGAGGGGATAAGACAAATGCTCCGTTTAGGATAAGCACTCAACAATCACTTTGTTCTCAACATTTGGTTCTCTGTAACCATCATTCACCATAAAATGAGGTTTCTCTGACCATAGCTGAGACCAAGACTAATCTATGGACAGAAACAAAAACATTTAGAAGGCAGTTTGATGGGCATAACATGTCCACTTAACAAAACAACAGTAGTACTTCCCTCCAGGATTTATGACCTCCTTAGCCATAGGCTTTTGACTAGGTTTACAGTACCAAGCATGAATTCCCTCCTGCGGAACAGGCCTCAAATTACAATGAGAAAGCAGTTGGTTACTCCAACAGTCATGCCGCAGTGCCCAAGTGGGCACATCTTACATAGCAGGTTGGTTGTGGAGCATGCAGAGTCTACTGTTGATTCCTTTTCCCCCAAGTAGCCCGCATAACACCTCTGGCAATATAAAAGCTAGCCAGGAAGCTTCTAGAAGAGCAACACATTTTTTAAACTATATATTTTTAGAGGTAATTACACATAGATTTGCATTGTAAGAAATAATACAAAGAGAACCTATATGTTCTTCCCCAGCCTTCCCTAATGAATACAGCCACAGAATGAGATGACGCCCAGGAAACACATAGTGATGCAACCCACAAGCCCAATTCAGAAACCAGCCTGACATTCATTTGTGCATCTGTATGTTCATGGGTTTAGTTCTATGCAACTTTGTCACACAGCAAACATTCTGTAATAGTAATCTGGTTTATTGCACCAAATAAAGTCTAGGTCAGTTTAATCCCTGTCTTTGAACTCGGAGAATAGTGGGACTGAACCCACTATTTTTTATTCTCCAAAAGGGGAATAAAAGTATTGAAGCTGATTCTGGTAAGGCCGTAGGCATTTGTGGGTTTGACCTGGTCACCATCTGTATCAGTTGCCTGTCTTATTGCTGTGACAGACTAGCTGACAAGGATGCCTTCAGGAAGGAAGGGTTTATTTGGCTCACAGTTTGAGGGCACAGTCCATCATGGCAGGGAGCGACAGCAGCAGGAGCATGGTGACTGATCACAATGTGTCCACAGTCTAGAAGCAGGAAGAGATGAATACTTGTGTTTAGCCCACTTTCTCCTTTTTATTCTGTCTCAGGGTCCCAGCCCGTGAACTGGTGCCCCCGCAGTTAGAGTGGCTCTTTCCAAGTCAGTTAGCCTAGTCAAGAATACTCCCTTACAAACATGCCCAGAAATTTGTCTCTTAGGTGATTCCGGACCCTATGAAGTTGATAGTATTAACTATCACACCATCCGTTCTTCCTTCCCGTGGCAGAGTTTATACTTTGGAAAGCTGTCCTCTCCGGCTGTCAGGTCCCAAGTACAAGTAAAGTCAACTCCATTCTGCCTCAGGCTTGGGCCTCCCATAGGCACGATCCCTATGGCCACAGTCATGGTCAAGACATGAACACCTGAACCAATCTGATCCCATGGGTACCATAGCAAGCTCTTTTTACTGCTTATGCCAGAAGCTGAGCTGCAACCCTGAATCTGCTAGAAGCAACCAGAAGCAAGGCTACCAGGCTGAGACCACAGTCAACACTAAAAGATGGAGTCTGGGGTTGGAAGATTGCTCAGCAGTTAAGAGTATTGATGCTCTTGCAGAGGACCTGGATTTGATTCCGCACACTCACATGGCAGCTAAGAACCAGGTTAGGCCTGGCATGGTGGCACAACGCCTTTAGTCCCAGAACTTGGGAGGCAGAGGTAGGCAGATCTTTGTGGAGTTCAAGGCCAGCTGTTCTATGTAGCAAGCTCCGCCAGCTGGGGCTACAGAAGACCCTGTTCTCAAAAAAAAAAAAAAAAAAAAGAAGTCCAAGACTAGATGACATTGCATGGTCCCCTGGATCCAACCCTGCCTGCCTGCCTGCCTCTGCCTCCCTGCCACTAAATGAGCTAAAAAATTCTGACTTTTAAAATATTCTTGCTTAAATTATTTAAATTTGTTTCTTACGTTATTCTTAAGAGTCAAGTCCTAATTACCCAAGTATGTAACTCCCTATGGTAGTCAGGGTATGATGAAAAAGGGTGTTCCCTGAGGCTCACAGAACAGGGGTGAAGGGGACACTAATGCAGCTCTCAGTTCTCATCAATGAAGCTCCCTCATACAACAGAGGACCACAACACAAAAGGTCACAAATGGCCAAAACGTAGAGAATGAAAGTCTGCAGAATGTGTACCCTTGGGCAGGAGTCCTATATTAAACTCCACCCAGCCAGGGCTCAGGGACCATTGCAGAAGAGGGGGCAGAAAGATTGTAAGAGCCAGGGAAAAGGTACATGGCCATAGGGAAATAGAGTCCTACAGGCTCCTGGGACCTTGCTCAATGAACCTACAGCAGTGATACACAAGACCCATGCAAAGTCAAGCAGACAAATCCTGGCATCAATCTTCTTAGTTGAAGAATTATTGACAACTGATTACTGCTGGGTGAGAAAGAGCTGATCTATCTTTCTTTCTTTCTTTCCTTTCTTTTTTTTTTTCTTTTTTTTTTTTTTTTGGTGTTTTTGAGACAGGGTCTCTCTGTAGCCCCAGCTGGCCTTGAACTCACTCTGTAGACCAGTCTGACCTTGAACTCAAAGAGATCCACCTGCCTCTGCCTCCTGAGTACTGGGATTAAAGGCATGCGCCACCACACCCAGCAGAGCTGATCTTCTAAAGTGGAGGGACTCTGGATGGGCTGACTGGACCCTAGTGGATGAACTTGCACTCAATAAGGGACATCTGGGGACTCTAGCTTGACACAGTGGATACCTTAACACAGATGACAGAATGCAGAATTCCAGCCTGCACCATGGGAGGCGCTACTGGGAAGGCGGGGAAAGCTAAGATATTCCATATGAAACACAAAAAATTCAGTTAAAAAAAGAAAAGAGGGTATTCATTCTCTTCCTGGTGGCTAGATAAACCTGGCTGCACAGAGGGAAACATACGTGCACATGCTTGTGTGTATGCACTTATATTTTCTCTCCTACTTAGGCCCTGTTTATGAACTGTCTACCTCACAAAATGATAGGCAATCAGCTCTAGAAAATGGAAAAAAAAAAAAACTCTCTTCTCCTTGTCCTTTCCTTTAACTAGTTCCCCTCTCTCCCTGCCATATTTTCAAAGGAACTTACAGATCTCTGTAAAAAATGTGCAGAGGGACTCTTCATAACTGAATGCTTATGACTGGAAAAGCAATTTTACTGGGAAAATTTTGAATTCACATACAGACTATATGGAAAGTTAGAAAACAAGCAACATTCTCAGGGGCTCCCCCAGGGGTTTCCAAACAGGACTAAGCGCTCCCACAGTTACTCAGATAAGTGCTGACAGACTGCCATTTTCCTCCCCAGGTAGGGAGGGAAATCAATAAAATATGTAAATGAGGCCTCAAACTTCAGAGCTTGGAAATGTGGGTATTTTAATTTCCCTAGATACAAACAAATGCAGTCGTGAGAAGTTTCTTCAGGAGTTTTGTCAGCTGCCATTTACAGCGAGGGGAAGTTAGACAGCAGTGAGCGGAGGGGAGGATTATCTAGCAGGCCGTAGGAAGACCCTTGCCCAGAGTGTGGTGGGGCCCACCACCCAACATGCCCAAGTCTTCCCAGAATCCCCTACAAAAATACCAAAGTGAGAGCAAAATGATCAAACTGCACTTAGTTCTCTCTGCTGCTACTGTGTCTTGGAAGCACAGTGTAAGCAGCGTTTAAGCATCTGCAAACTCCCTTGCAGCCTGTTTGGAAGCTTTCTCCTTTTGTGGGAAATCATAGTTGGGCTTTTGAGCCCTGTCTCTAAGGATCCACTTTGTTCCTTCCAAGGGCCTGGCTTCTGCTGCAGCAGGGCAGCCTGGGAATCTCAGCAGCACTGGCTTGCCTCTGTCACTGACTGCTTGTCACCATCGCACATGTGTAAATATAATAGTAATATTTGCTTCACAGTTTGGTTGTAAGGATTAAAAATAGCTAATAGGAGCCAGGACGGTGGCACACATGTGTAACTCTGCAGGCAGGGGAATGAGGAGGAGGACTGTGGTAAATTCAAGGTCAGTTTGAGGTCACACCATAAAAACCTTGGAAGAGCCGGGCATGGTGGTGCACACACGCCTTTAATCCCAGCACTCAGGAGGCAGAGGCAGGCGGATCTCTGGAAGTTCAAGGCCAGTCTGGTCTACATAGCGAGCTCCAGGCCAGCTGGGACTAAAGGGAGACCCTGTCTCAAAAAGACCAAAAACAAAACAACACAAAACAAAACACCCTTGGAAGAAAGGAAAGAGCAAGAAGGGAAGGGGGAGAGAGGATAGATTCGTGATCCCTTCACAAACTTTTAAGATAACTCTTAAGCTTAAATTCTAGATGCCATACAATGGGCTCTCTCTCTCTCTCTCTCTCTCTCTCTCTCTCTCTCTCTCATACATACATACACAGACACACACAAACACATTTAAAGAATGAGTTTATGAAATGGATTAGAATAAAAACAATGAGATTTCTACACTTGGGGGCTAAGCCACTGAAGATGAGCACAAAGGACTTAACTTTGAAATAGGATGAGACTGCAAGAGATTAGGAGTCTCTGGGGATTCTGTGAAGGACAAGAGGAACTTTCTGGAAATTATTTGATGTTCCTGGGCTCAGGCAACCATAAAGTCGTAGTGAGAACACAACAGTATCTGGGGCCAGAGCCAGCACTGGATTCCTGGCTGGAGCGGTCTCTGCTCCCTGCCTGCCTCCCTGCCTGCCTGCCGCCTGGAAGCAGGGCTCTCCTCTGTACCACTGGAACTGGACAGAGGTGGTGTGAGGACTAAATGAGACCACATAAGGGAAGCCTCCAGCCCTGTCCCTGTAAGAAACACGTGCCAAAAATGGCTATTATCTGAAGAGCGTTGGGATTCCAGGAGACTTTGAGAAAAGTAGTTTTTACAAGGCAACTGAGAAAACAGACACTAAAAACTGCCCAAGGCCTGTCTGCAGATTAGGCTGTATCTTTTCTGCTTTCAAGTTTACAGGCAATTTTCTCTTTCCTCCATTGTCACCTCAATTGCTTATGGCTCTGATTTTGTAGAAACCTTGTGTCCCAACTGGGAAGCCCCGTGGAAATGAAACCTTTAACACTATTTCCAACATGGAGGAAGATTTTGATGAAGGTGCCTATTCCCAGCACCAGGATTGTGACAGGAAAGGTTTGCACTGAGGGGCAAACCAGGAGGTAGAAAGATGCCTGGTCCACTGAGTCACGTCTTTCCAGTTCGGCTTCATCATGCTGTCTGAAATAAATTCTCAGAACATAAGATCTGCCAAATTCAGGGAAAAAAAAAAAATTCCCAAACCCCATGTACATGTTATTTGCTCGTGAGCTTCTTTATGGTGGTTGAAGCTGTTTCCCTCACTTTCAGTACCAAGAGTCAAGAGCTAGCTCTGGTTGTGATGGTTGTGATGGCTGTGATGGTTGTGATGGTCGGCTTTGATTGTCAACACAATTTAGAATCACCTGGAAGGAGATTCAACAAAGACTGTCTAGATCATGTTGGTCTATAGACGTGTGTGCAAGAGGAGAGTCTTCATTAAGTTAATCGACTTGGGAAGACCCAACCCAAGAGTGGGTGGTGCCAATCCCTGGGTTTGGGGCCTGGATGAAATAAAGGAAAAGAAAGAGAGCTGAGTGTAAGCAAGCCCGCATTCATTTTCTCTCTGCTCCTGGTCGTGGATGCGCCCAGCCGCTTCGAGGTCCTGCCTTGACTTCCCTGAAATGATGGACTGTGACTTGGAATTGTAAACGGAATAAATGCTTAAAAGTTGCATAGGTCTGATATTTTATCACAGTAGCTGCAATACTGGTTGAATGGAGGAATATTTGAAAATAGCCTCAGCTGTTTTGGTATTCAATCAACTTTATCCCAGGTTGAAAAGCATCTCCCTGGCTCTCTTTGTTGCTTCGAGTGTAGTTGCAATCGAACTTCAGTAGTGAATGATGTTGGTCTGACGGAGGATGAGATGGTGTCTTACTAAACACTGTGGGTAGTATATGGCACAGAGGCTCGAATTAATAATCATCCACATAAACAGCCACAGTTTTGATTTCTTTTTTTTTAATTTTATTTATTTCTGTATGTGTATGAATGTACTGTCTGCATGCAGGTCTGTGCACCCGTGTCGTGCAGTGCCGCGGAGGTCAGAGGGGGGTGTCGGATTCCCCTGGAACTGGAGTTCTCCTGGAATTGGGAGTTTCAGACGGTTCTCGGCCGCCATGTGGGTGCTGGAGATCGAACCCGGGTCCTCTGTAAGAGCGGTCGGCGCTCTTAACCGCTAGGCCATCTCTCCAGCCCCCAGTTTTGATTTCTTAAAAGAACAGCTTTGTGGGCTTACAAGATGGCTCACTGGGTAAAAGCTGACCTGAGTTTCATGCCCAGAATCTTCCTAAAGGAGACTCCACAAAGTTGTCCTATGACCTCCATGTGTGTGCTATGTGGCATGTGTATACCTACACCACACACACACACACACACACACACACACACTAATAATAATAATAATAATAATAATAATTTTTTTGAGACAGGATCTCCCTATAGCCCCAGCTGGTCTGGAACTCACTCTGTAGACCAGGCTGGTCTTGAGATCTGCCTGCCTCTGCCTCCCAAGTGCTAGGATCAAAGGTACGTGCCACCATGCCCAGCTTAAAGACAGCTCTTAGCTGCCATGTGGATGCTGGGAATCGAACCCGGGTCCTCTGCAAGAGCAGTTGGTGCTCTTAACCACTGAGCCATCTCTCCAGCCCAATAAATTAATTTTAAAAAACACCTTTGCATTCCACAAAATTGCCCACAGGCTGGAAAGAGCTGTATATAGTTAGACAAACACAGATTACTAAAACACTAATCTATATCTTCAATAAACATTCACTGAGACCCTGCTGTGTGCACCACTCTGTTCCAAATGCTACAGATGCAAAACATGAGCACCACCTTCCTGAAGGTCAGTCTGATAGGAAAGAAACTAGATCTGTGACCAGAACACCTAGGTGTGCCTGACGTCATCTCAGGGGAATGAACTCAGTGTTGGTCAAGGCTCTTGGCTGCAGACAATACAATCTACTCTAGTAGTTTCAACTGAAAGGGATTAATTGAGCTTTATAAATATCTCAGAAAATCATTGGGAAGAAACAAGCTCTTTCCTGAGCTTCCAGAATTCTGCCAAAACAGCCTGCCAAGGACAAGCTGCCTCTGCCACAGACAGGAGCCTTTGAATCAGGGAGCCATTTCCAACCACTACTGTCTCCATTGGCTCTTCACATCTGCCATCATCCTTGCCAGCAAAATGAGTGGCCTATGTCCTGCTTCTGTTCCCATGAAACTTATATCCAAATCCAGGTTGCACATAACCGTATCCTGCTAGCAGACTATAAATTGCTATCAGTGCCTCCGCACAGGAGGCTGGAACATGCAGGCATTCTTCCATGGGAATTTGAGGTGCACACCATGGAGAGCTATCACACTGTGCAGAAGCCACTCAAAAGACCTTAGGGCTAGGAAGGACCACTGCCTACCTTCCTGGTTAAATAAACAGTGACAGTGTCCAGAAGGAATGATACGGCCGATGTATACATAGCATGTGTGGGATTAGAGAATTTCAGTAACCTGGCATGCGAAGGCAGGATAATAATTCATCTCTTCCACTGAGCCTTGACTGAGTGGGAGTTAGTCAGGCAGAAGAGCTCAGGGAGAAAGCATTCCATGGACTTTCAACAGTCCAATAAATATCTAAATAATTTTAGGAACCCATAGGTTTCCTGTCATATGTAGAGCACACAACTGTGAACACAAAGACCCACCATGCCTTGCCTTGATGAGCCTCATGGTTCAGGGTGGTGGGACAAAAGCAGGTATGTTGCTAGAAGGCCAAATGTGAGTGACATGGGTTTCACAGTGCTATAACTTGGACAAATGCCCCTCACAGGCCCACATGGGATCAGCTTGCTCATCAACTTAGAGCACTATGGGGATGGTGGTTCCTTTAAGAGGCGAGGCTTACTGGAAATTAGATTGCTGGAGGCATAGCTTGGAAGTCCTTTTCCCTTTCATCTTCTGACACCATGAGATAAGCTACAAGCTCCTGCCACAAGGTCCCTCTTTGCCACGAGCCCCAAAGCAACAGGCCAACTTACCTTGACTGAAAACTCTGAAACTGTGAGCCAAAATAAACTTTTTACTTATTACCTCAGCTCTTGGTTACTTTAGCAGAAAGATTATTAGCTCAAGGGGTGGTAATGGTGGTCAGCTTATGGTCTTACTATCTCTTGACCAGGCTTTTGCCTTCGTCCTAGAGGTCAGTAAGCACCGGCCTGAGCACAGCTAACCCAAGCTGAGTCCACAAGGACCAAAACTTAGCCTGAACAGACACAATGGTAGTCTGAAGCTAAATTCTTTCTCTTAGGGTTAAGCTAGGGTGTGAGAGTGAATTTATGAGGTGATAGATGGAACTAGACACATAAAAACCTCACTTGCACATCAAAGGCAGCAGCTAAAAGCAGCCACAGGAGAACACAAGCCATGTGTGAACAGAACACATCAGAACAGAACAAATCTAGGAGGTGATAGGAGCCGTACCCATTAGAGGGTGAGGGTGCTGCTGGCTAGACAGGAACAGCAGAACCGAGGCAGAATGCGTCCAGAGTCTGTCAGCAATGGCAGGGGATCTATAAATTCTAGCTGAAGAGAACAAGCAGCACCAGTCTACATGCTGTGCTGGAACCTTCCATTTCCTGGGTTCTGCTCCATGTTCTGCAAGGCCCAGCAGTGTGGCTCCTGGGAGATCCTGTGCTTTCATTACAGGGTCCCCCAACCATCCCTTGAGGGAGCTTCAGAGCATCTCTATTCCTGGCTTCAACTAACAAAGGGGAAGCTGAAAGGTCTGAACTCAACCCAACCAAACAACATGGAAGGAAGAATTTTATTTCCTTTAGTTGTGGGAAAATTCAGTTAAGTTAGGCTAGCATTCTAACAATAGGACCTCCCTGGCCACGCCCATGGGGTGGGATGTGGTGATGCAAAGGTCGGGGATTTTCCCCTGGGAGATGAGTCACACTGGCCATATTTTGGAATAAAGCTCTCTCTGTATTTGGATACCTTACCATGTGTCCATGTGCTGTACTCTCCCGAAAGTGTTTTCTACTGGTTCACCATGGGAATAAATGGGATGACCCACACTTAATGAAAAGGAAAATCAGGCCCAGAGCAGTGGCACACACCTTTAATCTCAGCACTTGGGAAGTAGAGGCAGGTGGATCTTGGTGAGACTGAGGCCAGCCAGATCTACACAGCAAGTTCTAGGCCAGCTGGGGCTACAAAGCGGACACTATTTCAAAAAAACTAAATGAATGAATGAATGGATGAATGGTTGAAAGAAAGAAAAAAGGAAGGAAGGAAGGAAAGAAGGAAAGAAGGAAGGGAGGTCAAATCTCAATTGATAATAGTTTAAATTTGGATCTCGTTATATTATGTTTGTGCTTAGATGCTCAATACATTTACTGACCCCAGTTGCTGTAAAAATGTTGCTTTACAATGAGTAAAATCATGTATGCTAACATTACGCCCTTCTACTCCAATGCCCTTTGACACCTGTACCCACCTCCCTTCCTAGAGATGAAGCTCCCATGGCCTATGGAGCTGGGGTTACCAGGAACACAAGCAGCAGAACGGGATGTATTTGATCTCTTTTAAGGGAGCTGTATTAGTCACTTTTCTGTTGCTGTGATAAAACACCATGACCAAGGGAACTTATCAAAGGAAGAGTTTATTTGAGCTTACGATTGACAGTTCCAGGGAATCAGAGTCCATTGTGGTGGGAGGCATGGTGGCCAGGACTGGAGCAGCAAGCCGAGGGTCACATCTTGCAATGAGCACAGGAAGTCAAGAGGGAGAGAGACTGGAGACCGCAAGGCTTGTTAAACTCACTAAGCCTGCCCCCAATAATGTACTTCCTCCAGCCTGGCCACACCTTCTAAGACCTCCAAGAACAGTGCCACCAACTGGAGACAAAATGTCTGAATACCTAAAGCCTATGGGGGACACTCTCATTCAAACCACCACAGGAGCCTATTTTATATTCAGTACAGCACAGTCTTCATTTCTTCCCTCAGTGATCAGTAGGTGCTAACCACATCGCTGGAACTCTTAAGTGCATATTGACCAATAATGGTTAAAATTAAAGGATGTTTAAAGAAAAGTTTTGGCTTCTGTGTGAAGTTAGATTGATGAAGAAAGGCTGCAGGTGCCATTCTGTTCTCAGCGACCTGGTGTGGCACCCATTTGCTAAGGCTTCCTTCTCAGGAAGCAAGTTGATTGCCCCTCTCCCCAGGATTCCCCTTCTCTGGGAAGGAAATGACAGTAGGTCCAGTCCTCCCACTCCCGAGGGAGCCAGACGCTGAAGGTCCAGGTAAAAGCCAGGCCGCAAGTGACGACACAGAAAGACACACGTAGAGCTGGGGGGGGGGGTGGTAGTTTGTACACACATTCGTTCAGCAAAGACTTAGGGGGAGTAAGGGTACAGAACTAAAAGAAGTAGTCCTCCTTGTTCTCAAGTTGTTATAGGCTAGGGAGTCAGGGCGGTATTGTGCAGTGGTACATAGATACATAGGAGGTGTCCAGCCATCTCTGATGTGCCCCAGGGGCATGAGGAGAGCTGGGAGTTGGTTCAAGTGTGGAGTTCAACTATACCTGCCAGGAGTCCGATATTAGAGAGCTAGACAGAACGTCAGTCTGGCCAGCTGGTTACCATCGCGGGAGTCTCCTATTACTGTTAGGAGTATTAGCTAATCTGTCTTTTATTGAGCACTTACTATATGTTAGATAATATACCAGTTACACTCCTTGATTTTATTCATTCAATTCCCCCACACAAGGGTAGGCATTTTTTTTTAATTTAATTTTTATTGATGCTTTGTGCATTTCGTACATCATTTTCCAATTCAGATCAGGCATATTTCCCTTTCCCTTCCCCCCCACCCCCACCCCATCCCAGATCATGTATTCTGCCGTAACTGTCTTGGCATCTTTCTCTTGTTTTTTTTCTTTTTTTTTTTTCATTTTTAGCTATAAGTGATAATCCATGAGTACAAGCATCCTTCATGCAAAACCTATCTGCAGGCTGTTGTGCCCAAACACCTACAGCCCCACCATCCAGTGGGGGGTGACAGGTTGTTTGTTCAATCAAGTTGATCAAATGAGTGTCCAGACTACATTGCTGTAGTTTCACCATTCACCCCAATCGCAGCCCTTACATTCTACCACGCCCCCTCTTCCGCAGGTTGTTCCCTAGGCTTAGAAAAGGGGCACAGGTGGATGAGAGGTAAAACAGTCCACTCTCTCTGGAGCTGTTGACTTGGACTCTGGTCAATTCTGGCTGTTTCCTTTCATGGGCTGACAGTTTGTCCAGGAATAACCTTTCGATCCTACTAATGAAGCACAAGCAATTAGATATATAGGTATTTAAGCAGCACTAATAGTTATGGTAGGTTACTTTGGCATAGACACATATGTTTGGATGATATGTTAATCCGTGAGTTACATTTTTCCCCCCTGTTAAATATGACAGGATCTTACTGTGGCTTATAACATCTCCTAACCTGTAGAGGATGTAAGCTTGTGGCATCAGCCATGGGTTATTCCTCCAAGGAGAGAGCCAATAGGCATTTTACAAGTGAGAGACATGGAATCTTCGGGGAGTTGGGGGTGGGGTGGGGTGCAGGGAGGTGGATGAGGTGACAAGTCATGGCTACCAACTAGCAGCAGTGTGAGCATAGGAACCAACTCAGAGGGCAAGGCTGCTGCTCGCATACCCCCACCCCCCACCCCAACTCAGTTCCTATCTGGGTATGTATGGTATGTGGGTACCCGGAAGCACAGCTGGTTCTGAACTTGAGTGCTCTGTATGCACAGGCCCTGCATCAGCAGCACCTGCAGAGGGCAGGCCAGGAAGGAAGGGCTGGTGTCAAGGGACTTGGCCCTTGAGGCCTCACCTCCCGACTGCAGTCAGGGTAAGGTGCTGTGGAAGTCCCTGCCAGACCAAGGCCAGTGGCTCAGCACCAAAGCAGGCGGTAGGCAGAGGCCGTGACTGTGAAGGTCGGCCCAGGCCCCCAGTTCTGAGAAGCTGCTTGTCAACAATTCCAATTCCAAAGTAAAGACTGCATTTGTCAGAGGCTGGGGAAAGAGGACAAACCCTGCTGAATGGAGCATGGTCAAGTGCAAACAAAGGAGCACTAGTAGTGGAAGCCGAAGGGGAAAATTGGGATGCATGTCTTCGGACAAGAAAAATGAAGCTTAGAGCGTCTTTACAATGCCCGTGAGCAACAAGCCTTTGTTCTTCCATCCCAGTGCTCTGTCTATTGGGGGCATTTGAAGCCCACTGAGTAGATACAAGCTCATTTAAGTAACAGTCAACGTTATGTGAGAATTCATCTTTCAACTGGAGATTCTGGGGCCCAGTTTGTGTGGTGAGTCCTGTTACCCTTGGGTTCATTTCTCTGGTTCCTCCTTCCCCCCAGCTCTCTCCTGGGTATTTGACTGTTCCTGTACTCAGTGTGTTTACAGGGTCCTGTTGTCATGGCCCGGAGATGTCACAGGGGTGCTCTTGACACCAGAGTAAGTGTGAATTACCTTCTAAACTCCTTCCCTTCTCCTACTGTCAAATGATTGTAAAAATCAACAAGCTTTTGTAGTGCTTGGAATCCGAACTGGGAGCCTCGTGTGCACCAGGCAAGTGCTCCACTACCCAAGCCCTGAGCTGCTGATTTTCCCTTCCCCAGCTCTCTTTCTTTTTTTTTTTTTTTTTTTTTTTTGCGTCTTTTTGTTCATTTTGAGGCAGTCTTCCTGCTAGCCCCCGGCTTCCTGGAACTCACTCTGTAGACCAAATGCCGGACATGGTGGTGCACGCCTTTAATCCTAGCACTCGGGAGGCAGAGGCAGAGGCAGGCGGATCTTTGTGAGTTCAAGTGGCTGGGGAGAGCACTTTGAAAACTGCTGTTCTAGAGTATTCTCAATGACAGCTAAAGGATGAGGTGAGAATCCGAGCAACTCTTCTACCCCTTCTGTTTGGCTCAGGACAACAGCTGGATGATTCTTTGTAAAGAAACATCATCAGGGCCAGGAAGATGGCTCAGCAGGAGGCAAGCTGAAGGACCTGAGTTCAGTCCTTAGAACCCATGTGAAAAAGCCAGGATCCCAATGGTGGGTCTTTAAAAAACACCGCGCTGAAGAAGGATGATTCCCAAGGTTGTCCTCTGGCTCCTACATGCACACACACACACACACACACTGTCGCATCAAATTCAGAGACTCCATCTACAGCTCAGTGTTCTCCCCAAAGATTCCTAGGTTGCAGATGACCACCTTAGAGGGTACAGTTTCTGCTATGGAAACACCTGCTGACAGGACTTCATTTAAATCAAAGGGGCATGGAACATGGGGTGCTCTGGTTTACAGTTCTGCAGCAGCCATGGTCGGTCCCTGAGACGTGTCCATCTGTCCTGAGCATTCCCTTTCCTGGGTCCCCAGGCAGATGATGCCAGAGAAGTCACTTGAATGAATTTAGCAGCCAGACCCCAAGGCTGCCCCAGAGCTGTGTGGAGCAGTGGCCTCCTGCACATGTCCAGGAGTTCCCCTCTTGCTTCCCACGAGGGGACACCCCTCACCGCCACCACCTGCAGTTTACTGCTGTTTGGATCTCATTACTCATCAATTGCTCAGTCCCCGGGACTACCCAGCCTGGATCTTATTCTCCGTTTATGAGTGTTCAAAGAAGAAAGAAAGAAAAGAATCTCTTTCACCATCACCTCCTGGAAGCTTTGGAAGGCAGGGGCCTCTTGACAGGTCATATTTATACAAACAAAAACCTTTGAAATGCGTGTGAAGGTAGTAATTTGCTTTCTGTTTATCACTGAGAATTTCTAAAGCAATTCTTTTGCACTTTTCGTGCTTCCTTTTTCCAATAAACTCATTAGTCTGCTACACACATTTTTATCTAGAGCAAACGAGTCCAGGGGAGGGAAGAGGAAGGACCGGGAAAGAAGGTTCCTCTTGACATCACATTTTGAAAGGATTACACATTCATCTATGTCAAGGAAACTACCAGATACGTAGAGTGCTGTGGTAATCATAGTTATCTGAGGAGGTAGAATTTTGTGCAATTTTTATTTAGTCTTTGCTTTTGTATTTCACAGTCAGAAGCACACACCCATATCCCTTCCTTCAATCTTGGCTCCAATAGCCCTCAGAGTGTGGGTGTGTGGGTGTGTGGGCAGGAATGGGGGAGGGGCTGAAGTAGAAGGAGGTCTGTGGGCCAGGCCAGAAAAGTCCAAGGAAAGGGACTAGGATCCCATGGGACGTGGCTCAGATGGAAGATGGAAACAGGTGACATTATTTCACAAGTGTCTCCTGTACCCAGGGCTCAGGTCTGGTCCATAAGACCCTTGCCTTCTTCCAGTCCGTTTCTCACAGGAACACTTTTGTCTCAGAGCAAAGGCCTTTGTTGAACTGAGCCCTGTATGGCATCCTGTTATAGAAAGTATCAAGCCGGGTGTGGTGGCGCACGCCTTTAATCCTAGTACTTGGGAGGCAGAGGCAGGCAGATCTTTGTGAGTTCAAGGCCAGCCTGGTCTACAGAGTGAGTTCCAGGACAGCTGGGGCTACAGGGAGACCCCGTCTCAAAAAGACCAAAAAAAAAAAAAAAAAAAAAAAGAATCATATCCCTTCTCCTCTCTGCCTTTTCTTTCTTCCTCCTGTTAGTTACAGCCTACTTCTACTGTAAAGCTGTCTTGTGTCCCGGGCACAGGGAGCCACTCTTCCCCAGCCCACCGCCACCCGAATTGCTCTGCGTGACTCTTCTTCCTGGTTCCCCGACTCCTCCATGTACTTGGCAGAGGGTATTCTGAGCACTTGGGAACTCAGCCTTCCACTGTGTTTCTCCTTAGCCTTTTGTGAGTCCTTTTGTGGATTCTTACACTGACTAGAAACAACTAGTTAAGGGTGA
Source organism: Rhizomys pruinosus (assembly GCA_009823505.1). Classification (NCBI taxonomy): domain Eukaryota; kingdom Metazoa; phylum Chordata; class Mammalia; order Rodentia; family Spalacidae; genus Rhizomys; species Rhizomys pruinosus. The sequence continues at coordinate 2,444,856 of VZQC01015718.1, read as the reverse complement.
GATGACTGCACATTGAAACTGTGCTCTCTCTCATTTGCTGTCCGTGGGTCAAGATGTTGAAGTGACCTGTTAAAGCTGAAATGGGGCTGCCTTAGCGATAAGATGGCTGTGCTCTTCTTCTCTTGGACACCCTCCTGCCCCGGTCTCTTGGGTGCTGGGATTCTAAGCACGTGCCAGCACACACAGCTCTGTATTACTTTAAAAAGAGGTAACACTGGACATTGATGAGGGGAGTGGGTAATAAATACAACAGAATACTATCAGCAGTCATGCATGCTGTAGAAGGATAGGTGATGACCTGGGAAGTTGTTTGGGCTTTATTGTGAAATAAAACACTGATAGTGCTTCCAGCGTGCTGTCACCACAGCCCTGTCCTGAACAAGTGTTCATCAGGGCAGCTTGCTTGTCAGGGTCATGACCCTGCCCTGCCCAGAGTGGCCTGTTCTAAAAACTAAGTACTTTAGAAAAATCAAACAAAGTATGCTTTCCCCAAAACAGGTGTTTTACAGTTTCAATGAAAGAGAACTCAAACCAAACAGGCTTAGGAATTAAAGGGATTTAACTGGCTAATAACCCAAAGGCAGGGCTGGGTTAAGTCGAGAGAGCATCTGTAGCTGCACCTGCTTATCAAGGGCTCGGTCCCCACGCTCCTTTGGAACAACTCAGTCTCCTCGAACTGAAGGCTGGATGGAGCCCTCTGACTCCCTGCTCCCTTTGAATGGAGCCTTGCAGAGGGCTTCTTTCTACCTTCCAGGAATTGGCTCAGTTACGCTCATTTTTACCTTATGGCCGCAGTAATTCTCTTACATCTCCAAAAGAAAGGGAGAGAAAAAGGTGTATATCTTTTGTACAAGTTCTGAGATTAATGCTCTCATTTGTCCAAATTCTATCATGTGACTATCCCTGAACAAATCAATTCAATTAAGGGACAGGATTGCCTAACTGACTAGAGCTGGGTATCGTGAGGAGTTATCATAGGCAGGGCAAAGGAACTTCCCAAACGTATAATACGTAAGAAAAAGGACCAGAGACTGGGTGTAGTTGACACACCTTTAATCCCAAAACTTGGGAGACAGGAGCAGGAGGATCTCTGTGAGTTCCAGGCCTGGTTTACAAAGCAAGTTCCAAAGCTATATAGTGAGACCCTGTTAAAAAAATGAAATTAAAAAAATAAACAAGCCAGGTGTGGTGGCGCACGCCTGTGATCCTAGCACTTGGGAGGCAGAGGCAGGTGGATCTCTGTGGGTTCAAGGCCAGGCTGGTCTACAGAGTGAGTTCCAGGCCAGCTACAGAGAGACCTTGTCTCAAAAACACACACAAAAAAAAACCCCAAATAAATATGAAAAATATTAAACAAAATTACTCCAGTTTCTTTTTCTGATCGCTGTTATACTAATAATATACAGGGTAAACCACCGAGAGGTGGGGGGAGGAAGGATTTAATTTGCAGCAGTTCATGCAAAGCACACTTTGGAAAACACTATACTATACCTAAGGAAGACAGGTGACATATAAGCCGGGTGATATTCCATCCCAATCTGTCTAGGACAGTCTTAGTTTATCTCTTTTTCCAGTCAATTATTAGCCCTTACATTCCCCCTTTAAATGTGTCTTAATTTAAATGACAAATTATCCAGTCAGTTCCTGTAACCTGAATCAAGGACTCCATGGTGGATCACGGACCCAATTAGATCTTTTCTCAAGGGACTGTGTGTTTGAGACTTAGCAAAAGAGGAATACTAAGGAAAATGGAAACCAAAGAACTTGGAGCATTGCTCTAAGATAGAGAAAGATGAAACCCATTGGGAACCACCTGAGTGTGCTTTCCCAAGAATGGGGAGGAGCAGGAGAGATCATCCATTGTCCATGCACCTGACTCCTGCTGTTGACTTGCCTGCTGGGACAAGCCTGTGCTAACTTACTGCTGGGATACCAGTCTGTGCTAACTTACTGCTGGGATGCCAGCCTGTGTTAACTTACTGCTGGGATGCCAGCCTGTGTTAACTTACTGCTGGGATGCCAGCCTGTGTTAACTTAAACTGCTGGGATACCAGCCTGTGTTAACTAACTGCTGGGATACCAGCCTGTGTTAACTTACTGCTGGGATGCCAGCCTGTGTTAACTTAAACTGCTGGGATACCAGCCTGTGTTAACTTACTGCTGGGATACCAGCCTGTGTTAACTTACTGCTGGGATGCCAGCCTGTGTTAACTTACTCTTGGGATACCAGCCTGTGTTAACTTACTGCTGGGATACCAGCCTGTGTTAACTTACTCTTGGGATACCAGCCTGTGTTAACTTACTGCCTAGGACAGTTGCTCAGCCTCCGCTGTCACAATTGGCCAGAGCAGATCGGCCTTTCCCAAGATAGCCTTTCTCATGTGAGAATCTTCATTGGAGATTTTAAGATTTACAGACTGTCAGAAGGCGTCTGTCTCCTGCTATGACATATTTTGTTTTGTTTTGATTGTTGAGACACTGTGGAGGCTCATATTGATTGTCAACTTGGCAAGATCTAGAATCACCCAGGAAGTTCTAGATTGGGTTAATTGGGTAGAAAGATGTACCTAAATGTAGATGGCACAATACCAGGGCTGGGGTCCTGGACTGAATAAAAAAGGGAAATGGAGCTGAACACCAGCCTCATCTCTCTCTGCTTCTTGACTGCAGATTTGACCAGGCACCAAACACTCCTGTTGTCCTGCCTTCCCCACCATTATGGCCTGTGCCTCAAATGGCAAAATACATGTGTAAAAAGTAATAAATGGCAAAATAATACCTTCTTTTTTAAATTGCTTTTGTGTGTTGGGGCTTTTTTTTTTTTTTTTTTTTTTTTTTTTTTGATCTCTGTTGAGACAGGGGTCTCCCCTAGCCTGGCCTGGAACTTGCTATGTAGACCAGCGCTTGGCTTGAACTCCAAAGATCTGCCTCCTCTGCCTCCTGAGTGCTAGAATTAAAGGCGTGTGCCACCATGCCGGGTTTTGTGTGTGTGTGTGTGTGTGTGTGTGTGTGTGTGTATGTGTATAGCAATAGAAATACAAGAAATACAAACAAGATTTTACTAGCTCAGGTTGACTTGAACTCTCTATGGAGCTGAGGATTTTCAGCTCCTGGTCCTCCTGCTTGCACCTCCCAAGTTGTCAGGATTACAGGGCTGTGCTACTATTCCCACTTGCCCCAAACTTTTATCTACAAGGAAAAAATTATTTCAAAACAATAGCTTCAGAAATCTGGCTTGCTCACCTAATGGTGAGATTAAACACAGTTTAACATTCTCTTTTATTGCTTGCCATATTTTGCCAAGTGTCTGCAATGAACAAATATTTCTTTTGTAATATGAAAAAATGATATTAAACAAGAAAATAGAAATAAGTCCTTACATTTATACTGAATTGTCATCAGCAATGGCAAAGTAATTCAATAGGAAAAAGAACAATCCTTTCAACAAATGAAGCTGAGAAACTGATATTACAAAGCCAGATCTCCACCTCCCACCACACACAAAACTGACTCAAGATGGATTGTAGACCTGAAAGGAATAGTTATCACTATAGAACTCTTACAAGAAAGCTTGACTGTAAATTTTCACAATCTTGAGTTCCAAAATGCTTTCTTAGCTGTGATAGCAAAAGAACAAAAGAACAAAAGAGTGAGAAAGGGAGAGGAAGAGGAAGAAGGGGGAGGGGTGAGGTAATGGAGACAGAAAAGAAAAAAATATAGACTTCAGTTAAATCAAAAACTCTAAGCTACTGTGCTTCAAATGGCACTTTTTTTTTTTTTTTGAGACAGGGTCTCCCTGTAGCTCCCGGCTGTCCTGGAACTCGCTATGTAGACCAGGCTGGCCTTGAACTCACAAAGATCCGCCTGCCTCTGCCTCAAGTGCTAGAATTAAAGGCATGCGCCTCCACACCCGGCTTCAAATGGCACTGTTTACAAAAGCAAAAAGACCACCCATAGACTGAGAGAGGATATTTATAAATTATATACCTCAATAAAGACTTGTTTCCAGATTTTATATATATATAGATATAGATAGATAGATAGATATATGATATAGATATAGATATATATGTTCAATGATAAAAGCATAATTCATTTCAAAATTAGGAAAAATCTTGAATAAGCATTTCTTCAAAGATAGAGAACTATCTAATAAGCACCTGAAAATGTGTGTAATGTCAGTAGTCATTAAGAAAACATAAGTTGGGGCAGGAGAGATGGCTCAGTGGTTAAGAACACTGGCTGTTCTTACAGAGTACTTAGCCAGGTTCAGTTCCCAACACCCACATGGCAGACCACAACCATCTGTAATTCCACTTCCAGGGAATACCACACCCTCTCTGGCTTCCATAGGCACCAAGCATGCATATGGTTTGAATACACAGATACATGCAGGCAAAACTCATACACATAAAGTAAAAAATAAATTAAAAATAGAAAACACCAGTCAAATCACAATGAAAGACCTGACTTCCCATCTACTAGAGTGGCTAAAATTAAAAAGACAGACAATAATAGCAAATGTTGGTGAGAATGTGAGAAGCTGAAGCTTTCCCATATTCCTGATGGAATTACAAAATGGTGCAACCATTGACACAGTTTGGCCAATCCTCAAAAAGTTAACTTATAAGACAAATATGATCCACAAGTCCAATAAGATATATGTAGAGGAGAAGGGAAAACATGGCTGCACAAAAGTTGGACATGGATGTTCATAGAAGTGCCGGGCTTGGTGGTGCACGCCTTTAATCCTAGCACTTGGGAGGCAGAGGCAGGCGGATCTTTGTGAGTTCAAGGCCAGCCTGGTCTATAGAGTGAATTCCAGGACAGCTGGGGCTACAGGGAGACCCTGTCTCAAAAAGACAAAAAAAAAAAAAAAGAAGTGTTATTTTGGGCTGGAGAGATGGCTTAGCGGTTAAGAGCACCGACCGCTCTTACAGAGGACCCAGGTTCGATCCCCAGCACCCACATGGCAGCTGAGAACTGTCTGTAACTCCAATTCCAGGAGAACTCCAGTTCCAGGGGAATCCGAGACCCTCTTCTGACCTCTGCGGCATTGCATGACACGGGGGCACAGACCTACATGCAGACAGTACATTCATACACATAAAAAATTTTTAAAAAATTTAAAAAGAAGTGTTATTTATAATAGCCCCAAATAGAAGTAACAAATAAGTAAAATACGGTATATCCATAAAGTAGAACAGTAAAAGAACAGTGCTGACACATGCCAAAACATGATTAAACCTTGAAAAATGCATGAAAGATGAAAGTAGAACTTCCAGAACCGTGCATTATATGAGATCATATACATGCAATATCCAGAATAGTTGTCTTACTCTGTTTTCTGTAGCTATAACTGAATACCAGAGACTGAGGAATTTATAAAGAAGTTTAGTTTCTGGTTCTCGAAGCCCAGGATCATCATGTACACATCTAGTGAAGACCCTTTTTCTAGGTCAGGTCAAAGCAGGGACATCACAGGGTGAGACAGAGTAAGAAAGGCACTCCTGTGATAATCTATTAATACATTAATTCATGGGTGGATCCATTCATGAGAGCTGGCCTGGAACTCGCTTTATAGACCAAGCTGGTCTCAAACTGGCAATCCTCCTGTTTCTACCTCCCAAGTAGGTGCTGAGACATGTGCCACCACACTCGTCTCCTAATGGCCTCTTAAAAGCCCCACCTGGCCTACCTCTTAACATCTCACTACATGATTAAATGGCAACATGAGTTCTGCTGGGAACATTGAAACCATAGCAATAGTCAAATATGTAGAAACAGAAAACAGATTAGTGGTTGCTAGGGTTACAGGTTAGAGGAAGGCACGGCGTTCCTTTTGGGGGTGATGAAGATGCTCTAAAATTCAACAGTGTCAATGGTTGTGACATTGACCATAGAAAGCAACTGGATCATGTGCTTTCAGGAACGAGCTTTTGAGTGTAATTATGTCTCAGTAAAGCTGTTATTAAAAACAAAGCAACAGGCAAAGGAGCCAGTCAGTGGCCAAAGCATGTGGGACAAAGGTGAAGGCTTATTCAGCGCTGAGGTGGAACAGGTGAAGAGGGTGGGGATGACAAAAATGAGTGGGCTATCCACAAGCTCAGCTCTGTCCTACCTGGTCTGGCTATGGCCTGCTCACTGCTCCACAAAATTGTTTGAATTTCTTTAGCTATCATAATGTTCCTAATGTTTGAGGACTTTTTTAAACCAAAAAATAATTGGTGGGCAGACAGAAGTTGGGATTTCTTCTAATCCATCTGGTTTTGCTTGTTTGTTTGTTTGTTTGTTTGTTTGTTTGAGACAGAGTCTCACTGTGTAGTCCTAGCTGTTCTTGAAATTGCTATGTATACTAGGCTAGCCTCAGACTCTAAGGCTAAGCACCTGCCTCTGCTTCCTGAGTGCTGGGATGAAAGATATGTGCCACCATGCCCCATAAGGTATAGTCCAAGGTGGCCTCAAAACTCATGATTCTCCAGCCTCCAAATCTTCAGCATAGCCTGCCTAGCCCATCTAGCCTGCCAGCATGCACCATCTCAACCAGCCCATCTGCTCTTATTTTTTAGATAGTATTTTATAATACTTTTCATCACTTCTTGGCCCTATGGCTATACTCAAGTATCAAATAGTTTTAGATTTATAGAAAATTTTTCTGTAAATTTAGATTTGTAGAAATATTATAATAATGGAGTTCTCTTATGCATACTACAGCCAGCGTCTGCTATTAGTAACAGCCTACATTAGTATAGTACATTTGTCAGAATTAATGACCCCAAAACTATTAACTAAAGTCCATGCTTCAATTTCCGTGTGTGTGTGTGTGTGTGTGTGTGTGTGTGTGTGTGTGTTTTAAATCTAATGTATTTTTCCACTCCAGGATCCCATGTGGGATACTGCATTATACTCAGTTGTTATGTGTCTTAGGCTTCTCTTGGCTGTGACAGTTTCTCAGAACTTCCTGGTTTGTGGTGAACCTTGGCCATTTGAGACACATGGTTAGGTAGCCTGTAGACTCTCTGCTGAGATATGCCTACTGTTTTTCTCATAGACTGGGGTTAAACAATTTTGGAGGAAGATCACAAAAGGTGAAATGCCATTTTTGTTACATATCTCAGGTGCATATTATCAACATGACTTATCACTGCTGATGTTGACCTTGACCACTGACATGAAATTGTATTGTGAAGATTTTTTTTTCTCTTCTTTTCCATAATTTGAATGGGGAGAAATCCTCCAACTCAGGTGGAGTTTGTTAGAATACCTTCCAAAGATCCTTGGGTTCAAGGTCTGATCCTCAGCGTGGTGCTTTGGCGAGGATGGAGCCTAGCGGAAGGTCCTTAGGTCGTTGGGAGTGTGGCCTTAAAAGGCATTGTGGGACTCCAGGTATTTTCTCTCCTCCCTTGATTTTGTGACCATTGGAATAAGCAGATTTGCTTCACCCCTTGGTGTTATGGTATGTCTCACCACAGGCCCAACCCAACAGGGCCAATGGATCAAAGACTGTGAACCAGGATAAATAAAGCTTTTCTCTTATGTTAATCACCTCGGGAAAGCTGGCTAATATAACTTCCTTGAAGGAACAGTATTCACATCAATTATTTGAAGTCCTTCAAAACAAAAGATTTCTTTCTGCTCCCCCATTTTTTCGATGTTTATCTTATCATCTTGAACTTAAAGGTATCTATCTTATATTCTCAGTTATAAGCTAATATTAGCTGTTTTGTTGTCATTTGCCCAAATTGTTCTGCTTTGGCTACTGGGAGCTTAACAGCTGACCAATGTAGTATGTTATTCATGTCTTGGTTGTGGTGTTTACTGTGACACATTATGGTTACAACGATGTTTTAAAATACAGCCTGTCTCTTAGAATCCTTTTTTTTTTTTGGTCTTTTCGAGACAGGGTCTCCCTGTAGCCCCAGCTGTCTTGGAACTCACTCTGTAGACCAGGCTGGCCTTGAACTCACAAAGATCCACCTGCCTCTGCCTCCCAAGTGCTAGGATTAAAGGCACGCGCCACCATGCACGGCTCTTAGCATCCATTTTAAGGCCAAGAGTGGACCTACATTACTGAGCACCTGTTCCTTCTGATTTCTTAGAAATGTGTTCTAGAACAAGGGCCTGGCCACTCTTTGCTTTGTTGAAACATAATATCTAACATGAAATGGGGAAGTAAAAGTTGGACTCTGATCAGAGAAGAAATTTGGCCTTTGATACTAGGCCTAAAATATCACACATACACGCACGCACACACACACACACCACACACATTTTTTCTCATTGTTTGCAATGAGATAAGCACTGTTTGTAGCACTTTGATATGTAAAACATGCATACACACAGTCATAAACTATTTTGGGTCCAAGGCAAAGAAGGGTCATGAAGAATTAAGGTCATAGGCCCAGGTCCCAAGAGGAGCACGTGGCTCAGTGAACTTGTTTACATGAGCTTATTTACTTTTGGGGGCTGGGGAGATGGCTCAGCAGTTAAGAGCACTGACTGGTCTTGCAGAGACTCAGATTCCACTCCTAGCACTCACGTGGCAGCTAACAACTGTATGTAACTGCAGTTCCAGGGGATCCAATGCCTTCTTCCGACTGCTGCAGGCATTGCATAGCACAGGAATGCACACACACATGCAGGTATACACTCATACATATAAAGTAAAAATAATTAATAAAATATAAAAAATATTAACTTTGGGGGCTGGAGAGATGGCCTAGCAGTTAAGAACACCAACTGCTCTTGCAGAGGACCTGGGTTCAATTCCCGGCACCCACATGGTGGCTGAGAACCATCTTTAACTCCAGTTCCAGGGGAATCCGACACCCTCTTCTGACCTCTGTGGCATTGCATGACACAGGTGTACCAACCTACATGCAGACAGTACATTCACACACATAAAAAAAATAAAATTAAAAAGTTATTAACTTTTTGGTTGCTAGATTGGTAAAAATCATAGATTGGTAAAAATCATTAGTCCAGAATATCTCCATATTGTAAAAGTCATTTCTTGAGTCGGTTTGTTGTTGTTGTCAGATCTTGGATTTTAAAAAATATTTATTCACAAAAAACTCCTCAATCACAGTATCGAGGCATGTCACACACCTAGCCCTTTGGTCTAATACTTGCTAACACTTTTTTACATATCTACCTTATATGTTCTCATTTTCATCTCTCATGGTTAATTTTTTTTCAGTCAGGGTCTCCCTGTAGCCCCAGATGGCCTGGAACTCACTCTGTAGACCAGGCTAGCCTTGAACTCACAGAGATCGCCTTTCTCTGCCTCCCAAGTGCTAGGATTAAAGGCATGTGCCACCATGCCTGGCTTAAAGATGGTTCTTAGCCACCATGTAGGTGCTGGGAATTGAAAGATGGTTCTTAGCCACCATGTGGGTGCTGGGAATCGAACCAGGGTCCTCTGCAAGAGGAGTCGGTGCTCTTAACTGCTGGAACTTTTAGAAGGTGGAGCCTTGCTGGAGGAAGTCCGTCACTGGGAAGGGCTTTGAGAGTTTATAGCCTCGCCTCACTTGCAGGTCTCTTTCCTTCATGTTTGCAGGAGATGGTTTTTAGTGCCCAAATTCTATTTCCTCATGAACACTATTAGTTTCAGCATGGTATAGGCCAGAAATGCCGATGCATCTTTATTAGAAAGAATAGTCAGGAATCCAGGAAGCCATGGTGATTTCAGAACATCTGGCGTCTTTATGTCTGAGGTCATTCCTAGCCTGTTGTCATGTCCATCTCAGCATTTCCTACAGATTCCACAGAGGGGTCTAGACTGGAGACTTAGCTTGTTCCTGCTGGATGCTCTGATTGGCAGGTCCCTGCCTGCATCTGTGACCTCTCAGGACTCTTCTAGTACTTTATTTTTCCCACAGCTCCCAATCTTCCCCCAATAACTAGAACTACTTTCCTCTATGGAATTTTACATATTAGCTGCCTGCTTGATCTTAGGATGGCAAATCAAAGCCCCTTGTAGGCCACATGAAGAGAACTCTCAGGAATGTCACTTCGTGACAAGGCCGAGCATGGACAGAACAAACCCAAGATGTGGCACAAGCACGCTAGGCTTCCATTCCCAGGCAAGGCCAGTGGTGCCAGGGGAGTTTTCTAAATGGTTGTTTTCATAGCACGAAGAGAAAGGGCTTTCATGTTTTCTGCTTCTTTACTTCACTCCCCATCCCCCCTCCCAATCACTTTTTCAACAGTTGATTAAAAACTCATGGGCTGGACATGTAGCTCAGTTGATAGACTGCCTGGTTAACTAATGCAAGGGACCCTGGGTTCGATTTCCAGCATTGCATAAACCAGGAGTGGTGGCACATGCTTGCACCTCTAGCACTAGGGAGGTGGATGCAGGCCATCTTCACTTACGTGGTAAGTTTGAAGCTAGTCTGGGCTGCGTGAAACCCTGAAGAAAGTGAAAGAAGGAAAGAAGGAAAGAAGGAAAGAAAGAAGGAAGGAAGGAAGGAAGGAAGGAAGGAAAGAAAGAAAAAGAAAGAAAGAAAGAAAGAAAGAAAGAAAGAAAGAAAGAAAGAAAAAGAAAGAAAGAAAGAAAGAGAGGGACGGAGGGAGGGAATGAGAAAAGACAGAAAGAAAAGAAGGTCCTGAGAAATTAAATGTAAATTCATTAAATATATTTATTTTTATTTTTTTAATTTTATTTATTTTTGTATGTGTATGAATGTACTGTTTGCATGTAGGTTTGTGCACCTATGTTGTGCAATGCCACAGAAGTTAGAAGAGGGCTTTGGATTCCCCTGTTACTGGAGTAAAAGACGGTTCTCAGCCGCCATGTGGGTGCTGGGGATCAAACCCCGGTCCTCTGCAAGAGCAGTCAGTGCTCTTAACTGTTAGGCCATCTCTCCAGCCCAAATTCATTAAATTTAAATAAATATACATCCCATTTAAAAAAGCAAAGTACACTTTATGTGCATTTAGGCTGAGGCACTGGATGAAAGCTGTGTGCACAGCTCTGGCACCGTGCCTTTCCATTAGGGCTTTTCTGTCACCCCCAACTCTGAAGTGGGACCCTGCCAAAAGTCACCTTTGGAACATGGCCTCATGTAACAAACATGGCACCAAGACTCCTTATACTGCTTTGAAGATATGTGTGGAAAGAGCCCCACGCTTCTACTGGGTTTTGTCCCAGGCAAGCTACCAGCCAGGCCCCATGGTATAAACTGTCAGAGTTGTCACTTTGCAGATGGCTCTGGGCTGGCTTGTACCGTGTCCCTCCAGTCTATCCTGGGTGTGATTCCAAGAGGGTTTGGGAGATTCTTGACTCAAACGAGGTGGAGTAAGTGGATGTGGAGAGCCTCTCACTCCATGTCTGGGGCTCAGCTGAACATTTAATCTTCCTTCCATTCCTCAGCCTTCTCTGTCTTGGAAGCCTTGTCTTTTTCATTCTTTTCTTCTGTTTATTTTTATTTATGTGTTGTGTGCTTTGCCTGTATATGTGTAAGTGTGCCACTTGCATGCCATACCCACGGAGGTGAGAGGAGGGCATTGGATTCCCTGGAACTGGAGCTACAGAGGTCTTTTAGCCATCAGGTGAGTGCTGGGAACTAACCCTGGGTCCTCTGCAAGAGCAGCCAGTGCTACTAAACTGCTGAGCCATCTCTCCTGTCTTTTCATTCTTTCTTTCCTGAATCTCACTTCTTCCATTTTTCTGGACGGTATTCCCTCCCTCAGACAGTGTGTCCAAGTTTGTCTTTGTGACTTATACATTTCCCAGCCTCCAGAGCTTTCTGGAACTAGACAGGGACTGGAGGCCAGTTTCTACCACCATATAAATGACTGGCTTTAGGCAACTGGCAACTGATAAAATCCAGGCCTATTGCAGGATCAAAATTTCTCAGGCCTGTTGCAGGATCAAAAATCAACTTGCCAAGTGGTAGCTGCTGGTGACAGCAGTATTGCCAGTTTCCAGACCGAGAGTCCAGGGAGCTGGGCTCAAGCAGTACCTTTCCCACAAAGACAGACTGGAGGTTTCAGGGCCCAGTGGCCTAGCCCTGGGGAGGGGGTCTGCCAAGCCTGGACCCTGCAGCCAGCTTTCAGCTTTCTCTCTCAGCCCCTGCAAGGCAGATCCTTTATCAGAGACCTGCTTGCTTTGTAGAGGCTCCTTTTTCTACCCTGTGCTGGGAAAGGGACCTGCTCTGGCCTCTTTTTTTTTTTTTTTTTTAATTTTATTTATTTCTGTATGTGTATGAATGTACTGTCTGCATGCAAGTTTGTGCACCCGTGTCGTGCAATGCCACGGAGGTCAGAAGAGGGTCTCAGATTCCCCTGAAACTGGAGTTCTCCTGGAATTGGAGTTTCAGACAGTTCTCAGCCGCCATGTGGGTGCTGGGGATCGAACCCAGGACCTCTGCAAGAGCAGTCGGCGATCTTAACCGCTAGGCCATCTCTCCAGCCCCTGCTCTGGCCTCTTTTACACTGTCTTCCAGACCCTAGGCCAAGGAAGACCCTCCGTAAGCTTTTCCCGAGTTCCTCCAACTTTTAACCCATGAAGCCTGAGGAGGGAAGGGGATGTGGGAGCAGATGTACAGCAGTTCTAGAAACTCATACCTGGCCCTCTTGGGATTTCTAGCTCGGGTGCCTACAATCACAGTTTTACAGCACTGGGGAGACCTGGGAATTCGCTTCTCCCAAAGCTGCTCCTGGGGCCTGAGGGTCTACAAGAGTCACATGAGATTCACCTTCCTCTGGGAGTACAGTTCCTTTGTCTGAGACGGGGAAACTTTTGCCTGCAATCCAGGTTCAGGAAAAGCTTAGGAAAGAGCGTGTGAGCCACCAAGAACCCCTCAACTTTGGATTTAGAAGACAGAGAGGAGAGCAATGTTTTTTTCTCCAAATCAATTTTGCTGAGGGACGGTGTGCTCTCCCAGCCCCCACCCAACCAGAAACTCCTGCCTTGTGAATCCGCAATTGAACATTCACTTGACAAAAATAGCCTTTTTAATTTATTGACTGACAAAATGCTCTATTTATCAAACCATTCTGGGACCCTCTAAAGATAACATGGAGGTAAAACCCAGAAGGAAAATTAAAGCTTTAATGCAGCCTTGCAGCCTTCTGCTTCATTTCACTGTAAATCGAGGGCAGTAAAGCACAGCCTCTGCAGACTGCAGAAAGAGGCAGTATAATTTTCTTTTGTGCAAGAGATGAATTCTGAGGTATAAGACTTCTTACCTACAAGAAGTTGGATGGTGGTAGAAGGCTCCCGTACACTAATGATGTCTTCCTTTATATCTTTGGCTTGAACTCTAATTTGCTTACAGTTTAATGAACATCCATTCTCTCTGAGAAGTGTCTAAGTACCTGGGAGATTGAACACTTAGGCAGTCAAATGCTCTCACTCCCAGCACTAATCTTCAAGCTCTGCGTTCTAAAGACTTCTTAAGGAGAGTGGCTTTTTCAAGCCCTGTGAATCACTTTTGTGCAGTAACAGTGCACTTAAATGAAAAGCCATGGTCTGGCTGGAGACTTGGGTTGTACCAGAAGAAAAGCAAACGGTTTCTCTGGTTTACATAGCAGGCAAGGATCCTGGCTTGCAGCGTGGCCAGGTGTAAACTGTGTTGTTCATATCTGTTGGCTTCCCAGACTTTGGTTTTCCCAACAGTTGCTCTCAGCAGTCAGTTACCTTCTTCAGACATTCTCCTCTTCTCTGAGAATTTGGAAACATGAGGTCAGGGGAGGCAGGGAATGAGGTTGCCAGTATGGACCTCGTTGCTCATTTCCTTTAACACTTGTTCCTGGAATAGACGTGCTGAGGTTATTTGATGGAATAACCACAATCTATAAAAGTAGTTTATGAATAAAGTAGTGGTCATGACTGCGATTCCTCAGGTTTGCCTTTGAGATGAAGCCCCGTCCACCACAGGAAAAGCCCCCAGCAGCAAGTACTTGTGCTGCTGCCACAGGCCAGGGATGGGACCTGGGATTCTGCCTTTCTGAGGAGCTCCCCAGTGAGATTGCTGCTGTGCTGTGTCCACAGACCACACTTGCTGTAGTCATGAACTAAGTCTTTTACCTGAGTGATTTCATCTTCATGACTGCAATTCCTCAGGCTTGCCTTTGAGATGAAGCCCCGTCCACCACAGGAATAGCCCCCAGCAGCAAGTACTTGTGCTGCTGCCACAGGCCAGGGATGGGACCTGGGATTCTGTCTTTCTGAGGAGCTCCCCAGTGAGATTACTGCTGTGCTGTGTCCACAGACCACACTTGCTGTAGTCATGAACTAAGTCTTTTACCTGAGTAATTTCATCTTCATGACAACATGTGAGGTAATCAAGATCCCACTGAGGTAGAGAGACCAATTTACCCATGTACCTAGTTGTGGAGATTGAATCTGATTTCACTGTGTCTGACTCCATAGCCTGAGCGTAGCCCTATTGCATGTGTCTCCTCTTTTTAGCAGGTTCTCTTACTTTTCTCATTGCTTTTCTCATGAAATACCTGACAAGAAGCAATTTGAGGGAGAAAGAGTTTATTATGGCTTACAGTTTGAAGGGATATATTCTTTTCAAAAAAAAACTTTTTTGAAGGGATACATTCTTTTAAAAAGGCTTATTTTGCCAGGCATGGTAGTGCATGCCTTTAATCCCAGCACTCAGGAGGCAGAGGCAGACAGATCTCTGTGAGTTCAAAGACAGCCTGGTCTACAGAGTGAGTTCCAGGACAGCTGGGGCTACAGGGAGACCCTGCCTCAAAAAGACCAAAACAAAAGAAAAAAAAAGTTTATTTCATTTTTCTTTATGTATATGTATTTCTCGCTGTTTATGTGTACACATATGTGTGCAAGTGCCCTCAGAGGTCAGAAAAGGCATTTGATCCCCAGGAGCTGGAGTTATAGAAGAGTTGCCTACATGAGCTGCCTAACATGGGTGCTGGGAACTGAACTCAGGTTCTCTGCAAAAACAGCAAGTGCTCTGAACTGCTTTCTCTATACAACTCTCCAGCCTCCAGGGATATATTATATCATGGTAGGAGGGCATGGTAGCAGGAGTAGGAGGCATCAGCAGTCAGCAAGCAGAGAGCAGACAGGACGTAGAGCCAGGCTACAAAACATCAAGACCTAGCCCATTTCCTACTTCTTCCTTCAAGGCTCCACCTCCTCAAGGTTCCACAATCTTCCCAAACAGCACCACCATCTGGGGACCAAGTATTCCTGTGAAGAACATTTCACATTCAGACAACAGCCTTAGTTTTTGTACACTTGTCTCAATCTAGATTATTCTGTGGTGAGCCTTTGTTAAAGCCAAGAAGCCATCCCTCAATTTCTCATATTTTCCACCAAGGTCTATAAGCAGCTAGGCATGAAGAGAATCCACCTCAGCCGACACTCCCCAAGTACCTGATGTAGGCTGTGGAGAACTCCCAGGAAGATGTGGGAGCTGCCAGAGAAAATGGTTTTCTCTTTGATCATTTGGGTCTCATGACTCCTGACTGTTGAGGTGAATTTACCCTTGAAGACTGCAAATACCATGATGCAGTTTCTAAGTGTTCCTTCCTTGATATGTTGAAAGAATTCAGTGCTTTCCAACAGCATGCCAAAGCCTGGGCCCTGAAAGGAGAGGCTAAAACATGAGGTTAATGTGTAGGAGCTGCGCTAGTCAGCAGTGGCTCCGCTGGCTGCGCTGGGACCAGACAGTTTATAAGCTGTCTGTGCCTTAGTTTCCTCAGCCATAAAAAGACAGACACAGAGATTTATAACGGTATCCACCTCACAGGCTGATGGTAAACTTCTGAATGGATTCATATAATGGGATAATCTTTCAAAAACTGTAAACATTGGGCTGGAGAGATGGTTCATTGGGTAAGAGCATCTACTATACAAGTGAATAAGTGTATGCTGAGCCTAGCTCCTGAGTTACCACTACAGGACGGAAAGGCAAACATGCTTGTAAAGTGGAAACACACTTTTATTTCCTGAGGGCCCTCTAATCAAGGCAAAAGCTATTACTTGATCGCATAATTAACCTTAGGAATAGAAGTGTAAACAGCACAATTCATGAATCTGTTAATTGGTCTTCCCCGCTACCAATATGAGCCCAAGTTGATCTGTTGTTCTCCTCTGTTGATTACTTTAAATAGGAAGTTTTCTTACCTGGATTTCTTCACTGGAAGCAAGGGGGGAAAAGACTGAAGTACACTATTTTCAATGGTCTAAGAATACTTTGTGAGTGATAGTTGTTTATCCTGGAGGAACAGACTACTGGGTGAATTTGGACCTGGCACCCAGCCTCCCTGTTGTGCTCTGACTATCCACAGGTACCCGATGTAGGAGGCCAGTCCCACAGACAGTGGAGACATAAAACAGCCAGTAATGCTCTTGGGCAGTCAGGTAGACTGGATAAGGAATCTCAGTCTCATTTAGCTCTAATTTGTTTCCCTATTGCAATGATTACTTGACTGAGTGCAAACAGAAATACTGGGGTATGTGTAGGCCTGGGGCCTGTGGGTAGAGTGTGTGTGTGTGTGTGTGTATGTTGGAGGATGGGGTGCTGTGAGGAGTACAGCCCCAGAATCCCCATAAGTTTTAAAGAATTGTACTAGTCCAGGTGTGATGGCGTACATCTGTAATTCCAGCACTCCAGAAGCAGAGGCAAGAGTTCAAAGCTATCCCAGGAAGACATAGCAAGTCTCAAAACATGAGAAGGAAGGGAGAGATGGTGGGAGGCAGGAAGGGAGAGGGGGGAGACAAAAAGAATGGAAGAACCATATTAGCAAAGCAAGAGACACAGCTTCTAAGACACGAGGACATGCTGCGGTATTCTCTCCTTTTCCACAAGGCACACCCATGTGGCCGAGGTCCAGAAACAGCAAGTAACACTTAAGAGACCCTGATTGAAACCCTGACTGTGAACCCTAGTCATTAAGTTATACCTCAGGCTTCCAAGGGCTGCTTTAATTTAAAAAAAAAAAAACTTTGGAGTTAGGGGTGTGAGCCTTGATTTCTTCACAGATACTCTGAGAAACTGAAGACAAGAATGAACCGTCACTCACTGACTCTTCAGAAAATTAACAAGCTGCTTGCTTCAGCTAATGGTCAAATGTATTTGATACAGTAATGTTTCCATCGTTCTGCAAAAAAAAGACTAAATTCTTTATGGTCTATCTTTGCTTTGAAATCTGGAGTCAAAGTGCTAGATAAAAGTCTGGACCAATGAGCAGAAAGCCTCCTTGAAGCATACACACATGGATAGTGTGACCACGGGACCCACACACCACAAACTGCGATGCAGAGGCTGTCTGTGGTTTGGGGCTTTGGGGCAGTCTGGGGTGTGTTCCGAAGGATCAGGTGGCAACTATCTGTCATTTAGACTCTGGGCTTTGGCCTGAAGAGCTGGGTTGATATTCGCCTCTGGTACTGGTGGCTCCCACAGCCCTGGGCCACAGTGACTCACTGGTTCTGGAGTTCTCAAGGAGACCAAGCTAGGACACCTGAAGAATTCAAGTGAGAGCGATCCCTGTGATTATTCTAGTGTGCCGAAAGGTCAGCACTGGCCCACAGTACCAATGTCTACCCGTTCCCCTGCCACTTTCTGGGGACAAAAGGCCCTTGGTGTCAGGAGACCTGTGCAGTTTTTCTAAGGCCATGTAGCAACTACAGGCCCACAGAACTTTCAGGTGATCACCCTACTCCTACTGACTCTGGCCTGGTTGAAGTCTCAATACATTTTCAGGGAAAAAATAGTTCCTCTAAGCCATACCCTGAACTTTTCTTTCCAAAAAATTCAGTCATTTACATTTTGCTGAGTATTTCCTTGGATTCCTGGTAGGGAAACTGGGAAATACATCTCAGTGTAAGCTAGGAAGAAGCGATAGGGTATAAGACTGAGGAGGAGAGAAGAGGAACTATCCCCAAGGCTCCAGAAATGCCTCATCTTTATGAAAGACACTCAAGCTGTTTTCCCATCTGCACATGCTTGAATCAGAACCTGAATTCAAAGCTCTTGTCCCATGGAGGCAAGCATTTTAACTCTTACCCAACTCTTCTGCTATGTGGCTTCTGTCTAGGTAGAGCACCCATCTTAAAGCCCAGTGTTTTGCCATTAGACATTAACAGCATATAATTATGGTGAGGAATTAAACTCTTCCTCCATTCCTTTTCTCCACCATGTTACCAAATCATCAGTATATTTAATTAATTTATTTATTTATTGTCTTTTTGAGACAGGGTCTTCCTGTAGCCCCAGCTGGCCTGGAATTTGCTATGTAGGCCACACTGGCCTTGAACTCACAGAGATCTGCCTGCTTCTGCCTCCTGAGTGCTGGGATTAAAGGTGTGTGCTACCATGCCCAGCTCAGTATTTACATTTTTAGAGCTTTATATTGTATATTTTAAGGTTAAATAGTGCATTATATGTTCTCATATTTTTAATAGTTGCCTCTTTACATAGCTTTTTAGATATTGAACTTTTTCTGTCTTCTATACTTATCATTAGAATTTCTGAACTTTGAGAGGGTTCTTTTCTCCAAATACTCTATCATGACTCATGGTTTTCCGGCTTCCTTTTGCATTAGTAAGACCTTTCCCCTGGAGCCCCTCTGCCCACTGTGACTAGTCCTTAAGTTTAATTGCTCATCTGTCATCCTAGAACTCCCTTTACCCATCTCCTGGGTTAGAATCCTGATTTTCTTTTTCATGGCACATGTTTGTTCATGCCTTATTTCATTGTTTTTTGGATTTCAGAGAGGTAGTTAGTTCTCTGGGTCTTTCCATGTCTGAAATGACTTGATGAATAATTTGGCTAGGTGTGGAATCCAAAGTTGGAAACAAATTGCTTATACAAGCTTGAAGGCTTTTGGCATCTGCTGCTGCTATTGAGAAGTATAAAGTTCCAAGTCTTCCTTGCCCTCCCACCTCCCCCTCTTCCTCCTCTCCCTTGTCTTCCTCTCCTACCATTATTCCTCCTCCTCTTCCTCCTTCTCCTCTCTCTCCTCCCTTTCTTCCTCCTCCTCTCCTCCTCTTCCTCCTCCTCTTTCTCCTCTTCCTTTTGCAGTGCTGGGGATATGTAATCATGGGGATATGTAAGCCATCAGTTGGACTTTCAGGTGCTTGGTGTCTTGTTCAAAGAATCAAAGCAGCACACACGACTAGCAAGGGATTTTATTCAGAAGCAGAACAAAACCACAGAGTGGATACACTTGGAGATAGCAGTTGGTCCTGAGCAAGCACACAGCTTGGGTTCCTTCTAGGGCTTCCTTCTGTAGTCTAGGAATAGGAAAAGTTGGTTGCTAGGAGCAGGCTGTGGGTGGTTTTCTGTTTTGATTGAAAGGTTTGGGTTATGTAAGACTTGGTTCACTGTCTCTGTCCTTTCCCATGATGCATCTGATCTTAATCATGTGCATGTCCAATCTTGCACAGATATAAGATGCTAGTTTTTTCCCCTAAAAGTCACTTAGGGGTTGGAGAAATGGTTTAACGGTTGAATACTGGCTGCTCTTCCAAAGGACCTGGGTTTTGTTTCCAGCAACCCCATGGCAGCTAACAACCATCCATAATTTCAGTTCCAGGGGATCTGACACTTTCTTCTGACCTCTGTGGCCATGGCACCCATTTGGGCACTTACCTGCATGCAGGAAAACACTCATATACATAAAAATAAATAATTGGGTATGGTGGTCCTTGCCTTTAATCCCAGCATTGGGGAGGCAGAGATAGGCAGGTAGATCTCTCTAAGATCGAACCCAGCCTGGTCTACAAAGTGAGTTCCAGGTATCTGTGGGTACAAGAAGACCTTGTCTCAAAAGAATGAAAATAAATAATATTTAAAAGTAATTTCATTTAGAAGAGTTTGCTTTATTTTACATATACCTAAAACCAGACTGGCTTGACATATTGTCTTGAATTCCAGCATATGCTTTGGGGCATATGTTTGGCCCATGAAAGATGAGTTGCTAGGGACCTGAACAATTGCTTTGTTTGGAGAGGGGTGTGTGTGTGTGTGAAGCTTGATGTAGGTGTTGGAGCAAGGTAGGTGAGTCCCAACTTGCTAAGCTACCCTTGCAAACTACCTGCCTCAAATGGAACTCCAGGATTTGTACATGCTGGGTAAGCACCCCAACAGCTGAGCTATATTCCCAAACCCTCAAATTCTTTTTTTTTTTTTTTGAGACAGGATCTTTCTATAGCCCCAGCTGTCCTGGAACTATGTAGACTAGGCTGTCCTTGAACTCACAGAGATCCACCTGCCTCTGCCTCCCGAGTGCTGGGATTAAAGGCATGCACCACCATGCCTGGCTCCAATTCTCTTTTAATTTTTTTACCTCTTAAGTTTAGGGGTTTCTCCTCAGCCCATGTGTTCTGAGATTTCATAATGAACTGTAATACAGGCAGGCTTTTATCATTCATTTATCCATGGCTTTTCCTGACAGTCTTAAATTTTGTTCATTTTTCTCCTATCATTTTTGAATAATTTATTCTATTTCATTTTCTTCTGAAATTCCTGTTTAGATGCTACTATCCTAGACAAATCCTCTAAGTTTCTATATATATTTTCTCTGCTAATTTCTACCTTTTCCTGTAGCTTTTGATTTCTTCAGTTTTTATTTTGAAAGTTTTTTTCTTTTTAAAAGTTTTATAGTTTTATTATGCTGGGCATGATAGCGCACACCTTTGATCCTAGCACTTGGGAGGCAGAGGCAGGCAGTTCTCTGTGAGTTCAAGGCAAGCCTGGTGTACAGAGTGAGTTCCAGGCCAGCTGGGGCTACAGGGAGACCCTGTCTCAAAAATAAAATTAAAATGTTTTATATTTTAGTTTCCATAAGCTTTTTTAAAAAGTTGCATTTTAGTCCATACTACAAAACACAGTGTCTGCTGTTTCTGAGGGTGTTTTTTGTTTTAAATTATATGTATGTGTGTCTGTGTGTAATGATATGTACACAAGTATAGGTTCCTGAGAGGCCAGGGGAGTTGGAGTCCTTGGAGCTGGAGTTACAGGTAGTTGTGAGCTGGGAACTGAACCCAGGTCCTTTGCAAGAGCAGTATATCATCCCTCTGACCTGAAATTATAGTTAAGGTTTGTTTTATATGATTTTTTTCAGGGGGTGCTAACACTATCAAATTTGAATCTTTTTTAGTGATTCCTGACCATCAGGCATTAAAAAGCCAACAAGGCTAGGCATGGTGGTGCATGTCTAATTCTAGTGATTGGAAAGCTGATATGGATCACAAGTTCAAGAACAGCCTGGGTTACATAACAAAACCCCATCTCAAAAGAAATAACATAGAGAAATAAATACATGCCAATAGGAAGTTGTGCATGGCTGGGGCTCTCCTTTGATCAGGTGGGCCAACATCTCCACTGATGGACTTCTGGAAACATCATGGCCATTGCCTCAAGCCCTTCAGCAAAATACAGATGCCAAAGCCTCCTGGCTCAATGCCAGTATGTGGAAACATCTCTTGTTCTGGCAGGCATTCTGAGGGTCAGGAAAAACCGTGAGTGGTAACACAGTCTCTCACTTCGGAGTTGTGGCTGTGAGCTGTGGGCTCCATTTGGGAAGGGGAGAGGTGGCACATGTAGCCCTTTGGCTGTCAGATGATGATGGGATTCTCTCCTTTCAACTAGAAACCCAGATCCTACTTCTCACTTGTGCCACCCAGTCCCCAGGCACTTCAGATTGGAGCTTCTAGAATCTGCTCACCTAGAACGATTCCACTCTTCATCTGCTGTCCTACATTCAAAGTTGGGATTTTTGTCTGTAATTCCCTCCTGGCTATTCTCTTTTAATTAATTGACTTTATCTGGGTAAGTCCTTTAGAGAGAAAAAGATGCTGTGTGTCACTTCTGACTTGATTGTCATTCTCATAATGCCAGGGGATTGCTCTCAGATTCCTGGCACATTTGGGGTTAGTAGTCTGGATGTTGTGTCCTGGAAGTCTTAACAGGTGATTAAGTCTGAAATGGTGACCTGAAGTAGTCACCAATGTATTGTTAATAATAGTGATGAAGATGGCTGCTATGCAGTGAACACATAACTTAGGTAGCACACTATGTTAGAGAATAATTACATTTATTTTTTTTAATTTTTTTAATTTTATTTATTTTTGAATGTGTATGAATGTACTGTCTGCATGTAGGTTTGTGCACCCGTGTCGTGCAATGCCGCGGAGGTCAGAAGAGGGTGTCGGATTCCCCTGGAACTGGAGTTCTCCTGGAATTGGAGTTACAGACGGTTCTCGGCCGCCATGTGGGTGCTGGGGATTGAACCCGGGTCCTCTGCAAGAGCAGTCGGTGCTCTTAACCGCT
>VZQC01015718.1:2391069-2422420 GCA_009823505.1 Rhizomys pruinosus | reverse complement strand
TTATTATTTATCTTTGTATGTGTATGAATGTACTGTCTGCATGCAGGTCTGTGCACCCGTGTCGTGCAATGCCACGGAGGTCAGAAGAGGGTCTCGGATTCCCCTGGAACTGGAGTTCTCCTGGAATTGGAGTTATAGACGGTTCTTAGCCGCCATGTGGGTGCTGGGGATCGAACCCGGGTCCTCTGCAAGAGCGTCGGTGCTCTTAACCGCTAGGCTATCTCTCCAGTCCCTTACTTTCCCTTTTTACAGATGAGGAGGTTCAGAAAGATTTTTAAAAATCTTCCAGAGTAGGCAAGATGACTTGGTGGGAAAAGCACTTGCTGCCAAATCTGGTATCCTGAGTTTGAGCCCCCAAACCCATGTATGGTGGAAGGGAAGAGCCAACTCTGGCAAGTTGTCCTCCACAAACGC
This sequence comes from Rhizomys pruinosus, assembly GCA_009823505.1. NCBI lineage: Eukaryota > Metazoa > Chordata > Mammalia > Rodentia > Spalacidae > Rhizomys > Rhizomys pruinosus. The sequence goes on along the minus strand of VZQC01015718.1, from coordinate 2,422,006 downwards.
CGTGGCACGTGCACCCCCCATTGGTAAATAGTACGTGTGAAAATATGTTGAAAATATTCAAGAAGCATACAAGCGGCTGAAATGGAATTCAAACTCAACTGTCTCATTCCCGATGACAGTAACTTTCTGCATGGCCTGGCCTCCTTTCCTCTCTAAGAGTGCAAAAGCTAGCCCTTTATTTGCCTGGTTGGTTTGGCACACAAACGCATCAATAGCATTAAATAAACATTTTCTTCTATAACTAAAGTATCCGTCTTATGTAGCAATAGCCCTCTCCCTTGCCCCACCAAACAACCTGAAAACAGACTATTTATTTTTTTTAACATTTCCTGAGTGGGGGTGGGTGCCCCTGTGCAGAGCTCAGGTCTCTCCTTCCACCATACACGTTCCAGCGACTGAACTCAGTTCTTCAGGCTTGGTAATAAGCATCTTTACCCACTGAGCCACCTTGTCTTAAAAGGGTTATGATTCATTAACCCTATTTTCCCCTTTTGCCTATATTTTTTCACTGTTACTGAGATATTTTAGAATAAATTCTTTGGCAACTCACTCTTTTGTTTCTGCAGTTGGAAAAAGTGAAGGAATGCACAGGCATATAAATCCCCAATTAAAACCCAGGTTCTTGCTGGCCTGTAAGGTGTTCAAGTTGGCAGGCTGAGAATGAGGACTAGATTTTCTGGGATGACTTCTATTTCATACTCTCATGTTTGCAAGGTAATTTTGAATATACATATATACATATATACATGTATATATAGATATACACAGCAAATTCCAGGCCAGACAGAGCAACATCAAGAGAGCCTATCTAAAGAATAATAATAATAATAATAATAATAATAATAATAGATGCTCTGGGACTCTTACCTGTTTCCCCAGGTTGGTACTTTTCTTCTGTATGTTCTTGATGTTTCTTACCTATAAAATGGGATTACCTGTAATAAGTGTTTCATTAACCAACAAATAATTTGCAAATACTTAGAGCCACACTAAATACCTGGCCACTAGCTACTAGAACTATGATAACTACAGCCTTTTGATGAATACTGTGTCAGGCACTATTCTAAGTGCTTGACCTACATTGTCTCATGTTGCCCTCATATTACAGATGAAGAGACTAAAGCTTGAAGAGCAAGGGGTTGCTGGGAATTGTAGTACTCCAGGTGGGCAGGGGTTGCTGGGAATTGTGGGCAGAAGCCACTTCGCAGTGGTATGCATTTCTAACATGAAAATCTGGTAACTGCTTAGAGATCTCAGAAGGAAGAATCTGCTTTCTCAAGCCTTTAGTAATTTGTTCATTCTAAATGTTTACTTTGGACCTAATTTTGTCATTTGTTTTTCTGTTTGAAGCTTCAGGTCCTCCAAACCCAGATCCAGTCTTTACCAGACACACACACACACACAATGTACTCTTTACCTTTATACAACTATGGGTCCTTGGGACTATTTAAGCCATTCACCTCACTATAGAGTTGCAAAACATCCTCAGACAGGCAGGCTCACTTTTTCTGATTACTATTTAGTAAGGTGTAAGGAAGGTTTGATGAAGTTTTATGAGCTATAGCAGTATGAGTTGAAAAATCTTGCAAATAACCTTCTAGCGACAAGTATTTTGATGTTTCTTTTATGAACTATGAACCTCCTGGAAGGTGGGGGGGCAGGTAAATTGGTTATCTATTCTTGTGGACTATTATATTTGAAACTTTGATTTGCAAGAATGACTTCAAAGTCATTTTTCTTTGCAGAGCATGACTGCTGAAGCAAAACAAAATGCAAAGACAAGCAGCCTCAATGGGTTTTACTACAAAACATTCAGGCAAGAGCTATCAAATGTCCACTCTGGTTCCTTGTCCTTAAGAATCCCAGGAAGAATCAGACCATCTGATATAGAAACTCTGCTATTTTTATACTCAATTGCAAATTGGGATGTTGCCAGGCTCTCATCTCAGCCATGAATCTTCCTAGGAACTGGATCTAGAATTTATTTAGACTTCCCACTTTGGGGAAAGGTGTGTGTATATTCACAGTCCTTTCAGTTCCTGGTGTTTTGCTTTTTCCCAAAGAAGCTTTGAAATGACCTTTTGATAATTTTTGCTTCATCCACCTAAAAAGAGAAGGTGGCAGAAGCTGGCAAGTACTTCACTCATTTGGGCCTCGCCGGTATTGAATGAGTGAACAGTGAAAACATGCATGCAGGCTAGCCACAATGCCCGATCTGGCTGTTTGCAATTCAAAGCAATGACTAGGCACTCTGAAAGGAGCTGGGGGGCCGCCAGTTTGCAGTATCTTCTGCATGGTAGAGAGTGACAAAATGAAAAATGATGTACTTTTTCAAATTACCATATGGTTCCTTAATGCAGGGCTCCAGGAACACTGTTTGAACACACACAACCAGTGTGATCACTGATCTACCAGGGAAGACACTGCTAAGTCTCCTTGGTCATCAATCCCTTTCCTTTTCTTATTTTTGTTAGTTTTTGAGGCAGGTCTCATGCAGGAATGACTGTGCCTCCTTTCTTTTTTCCTGGCTGTGGTAAGGAAGGGAAAGGCATAGGGAATGATGTGATAACTCAGAACTTGTTCCCATTCGACCCTGCATATAAGTTAGTCTTCAAGGTGCAACGAGTGAACAGTGAAACATCCCACCTCACTCATCCACCAGCAACCATTTCACCATTAGTAGAATCACAACAAGGCTCTGCAACAGGCTTTCCTCCCTGCAGTCAGCTCAAGGTGGCAGGTTAGATCCTTCATTGAAGGGTAAACCCAAAGGAATAACAATTGCAATCTGGATCTTTACTGGGGGTGAGGCTTGACTAACAGGAAAAGGAATAAAGCTGTGTTTGAAAGGAGAGAGACTGCTTTCTACTTCCTGGGGGGAGTGAATCAGAAGAAAAGTGCACTGAGCATCTATTCCTGCTAAGCAAACAAAAGAGCTGCAGGTTTCTGCTTCCCACAGAGAACACGGAGGGGCAAGGGGGTGGGCAGGCTCTTTGAGGTGCCTGCTCTCCACCTTGAACCTTTGTTTCATGATTTAAAGAAAATATAGAAAAGTTGGGCTTGAGAGATGGCTCAGCGGTTAAGAGCACTGACTGCTCTTGCAGAGGACCTGGGTTCAATTCCCAGCATCCACATGGCGGCTAAGAACTGTCTGCCTCTGCCTCCCAAGTGCTGGCACTTGGGAGGCAGAGGCAGAAGCAGGCGGATCTCTGCGAGTTCAAGGCCAGCCTGGTGTAGAGTGAGCTCCAGGCCAGCTGGGACTACTGGGAGACTCTGCCTCAAAAATACCAAGAAGAAAAAAAAAAAAAAGAAAAAAAGAAAAATATAAAAAAAAAAAAAAAAAAAGCATGGCATCTCTGTCCACTGGAAGAGACGAGCACCAAAGTTCTCTCTGTTGCTGTTTGACACTAATCAACTCAGGGAAACAGACTATAATAAACTAGCTATAAAGGAATAAATAAAATGGTCTAAAATAGCTGATACAAGTAATTATATGTCAATTACTTTTTGAAATCAAACAGGTAAATTGGAATATTCACTTAACCATTTGGTAGACACTAGCTATTGCAAATTAATGAAATAGCTGTGGTAATTGAATCTCAGTAAGGGGGTTTCAAAGTGTCAAAATTATAAACAATTCCAGTAAGAAATAATGAGCTCATCTACTTCCTTTGCTGTATTTAATGGCACATGCTCTGGGCTCTTATGAGTGACTACTGTGTTCTAATCCTAGCATTCATTTCAGGCAATGTTTGATCTTTGGAAACTTGTAACATCTTAAACTTGGGACTGCCTATATTCTGTTATGATACAGTTATAGTTATATATATGATATAATGATATATATAACTATATATATATGTTATAATTACATAAGGTTGTAAAGTCTTTCATGAAGTCAAAAACAAGAGTACCCTTGGTGATTTTAACCACAATAATTCCTGAATTCCTTTAGAATAAGACTAATATTTTCTCTTTCAGGAAAAGATTGACTCTAATTTTTTAGCCAGGGATAAACCTGGCTAAAAACGTCTGTTCCTTCTGTGTGTTGGGATGACAGGCATGTGCCACCATACTTGGTTTATGTGGTACCAGGGACCCGATCTAGGGCTTCATGCATGCTAGGCAAGCATTCTACCAACTAAGCTACTTGTACATCCCCAAAGATTATGAATTCCTAAAATATTTAACAAACCGGAGAACACACAATCACTGTTAGGCACTCAGTACACTCTATATTACATTTCTGTAAGATTTGATGAAAATCTATGTCAGCACAATATTTGCAGTATGTCACTTGCCCTTGAGTTTCAGCATTGGTACCTACATCACAACACAGGGAATGCCAAGAACCCCATACCCAACTGTGAACAGATATTAGAGACAAATACTGTATAGCTATAATGCAGTAGTAGTACCCCAGTGGAAAAAAACAGGCATACTAACATGAAAAAACACATTTTATTGCACTTAAGTTATAAGAAAATAAAATTTCTAAGTGAATCAAACCATAGACACAATCCCTTTAAAGGTTGTTTTCCTCCATCATGTCAGGTTGTTACATAACTAAAATTAACCAACTTGAATCTGATTGTTTTAAATCAGACTATAAATAAAACAAACAAAAATAAACAGGAGGAGGAAAAAAGACTGCCTAGGGTACAGTGTTAAACCACTTTCACAGTTCAGCTTGAGTTGTGGCTCCTGGAGAATGAGGCGGCCCATCGGTTTCCCACTCAGAGCGCGGCTTTGCAAGCAACGCTTTGCTATAGTCTGAATCGTTCCTTTCATGTCAGTTACTCAGAGCAAGAAAACTGTAACAGCTGTTTTCCCAAATACTGTAAAATGCTAAGACTGACCAGCAATTTTATTTTAATTTTGTATTTTATATATTTTTAAAATATTGTCAGTTTTACTATGTACGTACGTTCATCCATTCACCACAGCCCTCAAAAAGAAAAGTTTCTCCACAGAACAGGCAGTAACAGCTCTGTTCCAAGGAATGTGTTTTAATTTTTGCCCGGATAAAAGAAAATAAGCTTTGCACACACTCTCGATTCTTTATTTGCAGGCAAACTTCACTCTTTATTATCTGAAACTCTTCCATTCTCAGCCTCTTAGAGGCACAGATGGCTCAAGTTTCAGTGGCAAAAAGTCTTTTTTTTCTGTAACCAAACTAGAGCAAATTTGGAATTCAGTCTGGGACTAAAACGTCACAGCAGAAAAAAAATAAAAAAAAATAATTTGCTTTTTCTTTCTTTCATTTAGCAGCATAAATAAGTTTGGCCACTGGGAGTACAGTACAGGGCTGGGACAACAATCCCATATTGAAGACCTACTTCTAGCACCAGCATCAAGAATTAAATCCATTTCAGGACTCACAGAACCCAGGACAACTTGCCACCGTTGAGCAACGTATGCACTGAAGAGTGTAGATGGAAGCAACAGTAAATAGATTAACAGAGGTTAATACTGTGATTGATTGACATTGGCAATGGTTGGCAAATAAAAAAAAGAAAAAGAAAAAAAGCTTTCCATGATAACTGTACAAAAACAATTCACAGTAATTTTTTTTTAGCTTTTCCACTTCAGAAAAATGACTTTTTGTTGCAGATGCTCTCTGATTAGAAAGTCAACTGGCATTTGTTTGGACGTCATCGCAGCTCTTTTCTAGATGACTTTAACATTTCAGCATTAACACTGCCCAATGACCACCGGAGAAGAAAATAAAGAAATAATTGCACCTGGTTGGATTTAGAAAGTCTTGTTTTGCAAAGCTGCCCTCAGTCAAAAGTGAAGCCTTCCTGGTGATGAGACAGCGAGTATCTCCTGTCAGTTACGGTTTCTCATCTCTTCCTCCTTCCTTCTTAGTCTGTAGGTCTTTTCAATCTGTTGCCCCAAGCCAACATCCTGCACCACTGAGTACAAGGGATTTTTTTTTTTCCTTTTCTTTCCTTTTTCTGTTTTTTTTTTCTCCTTTTTTTTTCTTTCCTTTTTTAAATTTTTATTATTTTTATTTTTTGCGCAGGGGGAAGGAGGGCAGAGAGTATATCGTCTACACAGTTGGACAAAATTCATCTCATCTGCTCTTCATTTCATGTCCACATCAAAGTCCAGCACCAGCAGCTTGGTTTCTTCTGTCCCATTCCGACTCCCAACTGCACACACCAGCTTTGTATTTGAGGCTCTGATTCGCCACACAACTCCCCCGCTCCCCCCACTTTCCAACGTGACTAGGTTTCGAATAAATTCACCCGTTTTCAAGTCCCAGAGTTTTACAGTTCCATCATCTGAGCTGGTAATTACAAAGTTCTTGTTGAACTGTAAACAGGTCACAGCACTCTGATGCTTGTTGGGACCTAGGCAAAAGCAAAAGATTGAATTACTGGTTAGAAATGACGGCTGGGGACACGGGTCTAGATTTGATTCGTAATGTAATCTTGCATATAAATATATATAATAAAAAATAATAAAATAACAAGAAATGATGGCAAGGGGTCTGGTGCACATGGCCCGTAGGCTTCTACACCAGAACATACAAGAAATGTTAACATTTTAAAAGCTGCAAATTTAGAAACCTTGATGTAGTTTAGGACTAGCATGGATGTAAGAAAATCTGGTAGCTATCTCTAACTGAAACATTAACTTTCAAGAGTTCTATCTTCCAAGAAGCTTGGTTAGCTACCAGACATACACTTTGGTTTTCCTTTATGAGAAAGAACTTTCCCAGATGATGGCATGGACAGTGCAGCTTCATGCAGTCTACCAATGGAGAAATGAACATGAAAGATCTTTGACCCTACCACTCTCAACTGACCTGTTAGAGGGGAAAGCTGACTGGACACTGTCCCAAAACTCCCAGGAGAAGGCAAAACCAATGGACAGGAAGGTGCCATGCAAGGCCCTCCAAATAGCCTCACTGAAAACACTTTCTAAAGGGTAGGAGTAAAAAGAGCACTTGGGAGGCAGCGGCAGGTGGATCTTTGTGAGTTCAAGGCCAGCCTGGTCTACACAGTGAGTTCCAGGACAGCTGGGGCTACAGGGAGACCCTGTCTTGAAAAGACCAAAACAAAACAAAACAAAACAAAAAAAAAAACAGAAAGAAAGAAAAAAAAAAAGAGTGCATCATGAAGAATGTAATGATATTATGCTTCCTCTAATACTAAGGATTCCATGTGTATCTTTATTTCAGAGGGCACTATTATTCCATTCCATCCCAATTTAAGCAGGTGGCTAAGCGGAGGCCAAAGTAATTTTCTATCAGAAATGCTTCAATTCAAAATAAAATGATCTCTCAAGAAGTGCTGCTTCTGTCAAACAGCTAAGACCTTCTCATTGTTAAGATTGAATAGAGTCAACTGACTGTATAAAAAATTAAGAATTTTCACATTAAAGACACAATTTGAAACAATTTCTAGTTCTGTAAGGCAGATTCATCGACTCATTTACAGTAAGCACATGAAGTTAATTAATCTTGTTAGTAGCACTGACATCTTTAATGAACGTGACTAAAGGAGGGCTAGTACTTACCTTGCAATGTTTGTAAACACTGTCCTGTCTTGATATCCCAGATTTTAACTGTAGAATCGGCATTCCCAGAGACAAGAATATTGTCTTTGAGTTCCATTCCACTTGTTAATGACTGGTGCCCTGTTAATGTGTGAATGCAATTCCCTGTCTCCACATCCCAGACTCGGATCGATGTATCAAGAGATCCACTCACCACATGGATGCCATCAAACTACAACAGACACAGCTTATTAGAAAAGAAACATGGATTTGTTTGGGGGAAGAGGTATGGGCAACAAGTAAGGTCAGGACAAAAAAGGGTGCTGGGAAAAACATGCATGGAGGGAAGTTGCAGGTTATCAAGCAAGTCTCAGGCATGTTTCCCAATATCTTTCAGAAATGCTCTCTTTTTTTAACTGCCAAAGTTCAAATATTAGTCACGAAGAACTTCAAAAAGGAAAGAAAACACCCACAATGAAGCATATTCTATTCAGATCATCTGGTCCCAGTTATTAGTTATATTCCATGGACTACTCAGAGAGCATAGAGCCTGACTTCCCACAGGAAGCTGAAACTAAAGCCAGAACTTGAGATAAAAGGTGTGCTTATCAGCACCTGAGGCATGAAGAGGGTAGAGATAACTTTCATGGTGTTCAAAAGTAAATTCCACTAAGAACTGTATGCAAAATAAAAGTTATTTATAAGAACTTAATTCTAATTAGGAAATATGCCAAAAGATAACTCTATCTGAAATTAGAGGGGGAAGCGTCTTATGAATAAGAGCATGTACATCTCTTCCACATCTTCCCAGGGACCCCAAATACCAGTAAATACCGATCAATTCCCAGAACATACATATTTATATACACTATTTTAAGAACATAAACTAAGGTTCTGAGCATATCAGAAGACATAAAACCGGCTGCAGCCTTTCCTTCAGAGACACAGCCTTTTTTAATGGAATCGACATTTTTATCACATATCAATATTTCATTACATGGACAGTATCATCGATTAAGAATCAAATGTCTTAAGAACAGCAACGACAGCACTGGGATTATATTCTAATTTGATCACTAGTAGGGAGTAACTGGTAAGCAACTATGTAAGAGGAAATACTTAAAAACTGAAAACACTGCATTTTTAGAAATAAACTTATTTTCTAAATTTGCTATGACTAGCTAATGATGATCTTGAAATTATCACAATCTATTCATAAATATCAAGTTCAAATAAAAATGAAAACATCAGGTTAGTCAAATTCACCAGTCAGCAGCCCTGGGCTAGTCTGTAGCTCTCTGCAGAAAGGCCCCACAGCTATTTTGAATGGGGATGGAATCACAATTACATGCTCCATCAACTTTCAGCTATCAAGGCAAAAGGGCAGCTTTTGGCCAAATTGGTCCTCTACTAAGGAGTTTATTAAAATCCAGGTTCTTCTCCTATGAGACCACCTAACTGTTAATTAATGTAACAAAACTTACAGCTCCAAAGTATCAGGTTCTAAGAAAAATATTTAAATTTTAGAGAGAAAAATGGATCACAGAAATAAAAACCATTAAGTCATTTAAATAATTTTGAAATTTATGCTTTTTTTCATGGTAATTTTAGGTATACATCAACAGCAGATTAACTGGATTCATCTTTTTGGGGGGCTGTGTTTTATCAGCAACTTGACAGTGATTATCTGAGTAGAACAACCTTATGATTCATCACAAGAGCACCTAAAGGGTAGGAGAGATACAGTCTCTTACCTGTAATGAATAGACTCTATTAGTATGCCCCTGCAACGTGTGTAGACAGGTCTCAGTTTCTGGATCCCAGACCTTCACCATAAAATCATATGCTCCACTAACAACCCTCCTGCCATCATACTGAACACAGCGGACCGCCGCTACGTGACCCATCAAGACATGTAAACACTGGCCTGTCTCAATATCCCAAACCCTAAGAGTGGCATCTCGAGAACCGCTAACAACTCTGCAGGGAAGAAAACAGAAAACAGGTATTAGAAAAGTTAAGACCATGAACAATCACACTAGACAAAGATAGTGTTCTTTTTCTGAAATAGGAACACCTTAAAAAAAAAAAAATCCAGCTGGGCGTGGTGTTGCACACCTTTAATGTCAGCAGTCAGAAGACAGAGGCAGGTGGATCTCTGTGAGTTCAAGGCTAGCCTGGTCTATGCTAGCTGGGGCTACAAGGAGACCCTGTCTCAAAAACACACAGAGAGAGAGAGAGAGAGAGAGAGAGAGAGAGAGAGAGAGAGAGAGAGAGAGAGAGAAAGGGAAGGAGGGAGGGGAGGAAGGAAGTTAAGAAGGAAGGAAGGAAGGAAGGAAGGGTCCTATTTAATACTTTCCACTAGAAATGCAACATTGAATTATTCTGCCTAGAATGGAATGAGAAGTGAAGAAGCCTAGAATTTCATCTGGTTGGGTCTAACTTACAGACTGTGGGTCCAGAACCCCAAATTTCATAGAACAGAGTTTGAAAACAGCTGCATTGCATTTAAAAAGGTAACTCTCAATAATATACACAGTGCAATCCTGATTTTAGAAATAAAATGGTGATGTGACATGTAATGACAATTGTTTTGAACAAGTTAAATTTTTTTCTTTATGTTCTTTATCATTTCACTACATTTCAGTTACGAAACCCTTTTGTGATCAAGTAAAAATTTCAATGTTTTCCAATGAAACAATTTTAAAACAGAATTTGTGATTTAGAAAGCTACAGACTTTACACTTTGGCAAAATTAGTTTCAGATGTGTGCTATAATAGTTGCTAGTGCTTATATAAATATTTAATAGGCTATGGACTACTGATATACAGATTTTAAGATACAGCTGTAGAAGTAACAAATTCCTTAATAGACTGGCTGTGTTACCCAGGTCACACTCTTGAACAGAAGTGATATAAGCCATGAAATCATTTCTTGATTATTAACCCAGGCACTCTTACATCATTCCCAAGAGATAGATGCCAGTTTCTGTATTTCAAAGCGTGGAACACTGAAGTGCTTGGAAAATGAACACGACTAAAATGGAAATGTCTCAATACTAATTCCTTAAATTTTAATCATATAACACACTATTCAAAGTAGATTCAATGAGGGAAAAGGACTTCCCTGTACATAATCCAATTTTGGGATGAAGTCCACTTACTGCAATGGTTCTTAGTAAAGACAGTACTACTGACAGAACTGCAGGTAAAGATGGCTGTGGATTTACTCTAAGCACCCTTTGATGCACTCTTTTTTATAGACAGGGTCTCTAGGCTGGCTGTGAACTTGAGGATCCTCTTGCTGCTAACTGCTAAGATTAGAGGCATGTGTTACCACATCAGCCCAAAGCGGAGTGTTCTAAGAAAACACATATTTTTAAAAGGTATACAATGAAGATGTGTTAATAGAAGAAGATTTTAGCAGAAGGGTACTGTAGGTAGAGATAAAGGTACCAGCAAGCAAGGGCACTGGGAAGAAAAAGGCAGGCCAGGCTTGGCTGAAACCAGTCTGAAAATGGGATTCAGATCTCTTCCATAATTTGGTAGGTAAGAGTAGGCTCCTCAAGGCTCAAGGACATGGCAGAGATGCCACTCTAATTACAGAAGAGCTTCCTGTCATCTGTGTAAAAGGCATGAAGACCATACCAGAAAGCTGTGTAATGAGAAAATAAAGCCCTGGGCCTCAGTTTGTCTAGATCTAAGCATGTGATGGGAGAGGGTAAGAAAGCAGGTGGGTAAGATTCAGAGGCTTGAAGTCCGAGTGACTGAATTTGTTGCACTTGTACAAATATGAGTATCAAGAGAGAAAAATGTTTTCTGTTTGAAGATGATGAACCATCAAAAAAACCAATAAAGAGCTAGAGAGCAGAGTAAGGAGGAAGCCCATACTACTATCAAATGAGGAAGGAAATTTGAAGACAACCTCCCAATTTTAAGCCAATACACCATGACTTTCCTAGTTTAGGTATGCTTGCAGTCTAGTAATTGAAGTCTAATTTAAGAACTAATTATTACTGAATCCCAAATTCACAAGTAACAGAAGAAAAGGTCCCTGGCACAATGGCATTTTCCTTTACCTTTTTTCATGGAGATGCATACAGCGTACAGTAGAAGTATGCCCATATAATGTGTGTATACATTCTCCAGTCTCAGCATTCCACACTTTAAGAGTTCGGTCAGTAGATCCACTAATGATGATATTGTCTCTCATCTGTGATGACCATACTCCACCTGTGTGTCCCACTAATGTTCTCAGACACTGGAAAAATAGTTAATTAAGATATCTAATTTTAGGCAGAAACAAAAACATGTCAAACACTATATTAACAGTCCATTAAAATCTGGAGTTTTATTTATTTAATCAGAAAAACACTCCATACATCAATAACACATGACCCTATCACCATTTATTACTTTGTTTATTCAGTAGTATATTCTTAGACATGTATACAGTTGAGGAATATGCAGAAAGAAAACATGATATGAAATATGATCAGAATCACATGATATAAAGCATATGATGGGGCTGGAGAGATGGTTAACTGGTTAAGAGCACCGACTGCTCTTGCAGAGGACTTGGGTCTGAGTCCCAGCACCTACATGGCAGCTAACAGCTGTCCCTAACTCCATTTCCAGGGGATCCAACTTCCTCTTTTCCTGTTTGCAGGCGGGTGTTTGTTGCATGATGCAGGTGCACTTACACACATGCAAGCAATACACTCACACACATGTTTTTACACAGGAAATAAAAACAGTAAATAAAATATTAAAAAACAATAAAGCATATGACACGACAGAAAGAAAACAAACTCTGATGAAAGCAAAGTGTGATACTTCCAGCCCGGCCTCTGAAATTAAATAATACTGAAACTACAGGAATAGATTCAAGGCAAGAATGACAGCAGAGTTGGGTGTGGCTGCATACCACATTTCATCTGATTCTGCCTGAAGGCAGTAGTTAGGGTCTGGCCAAGCTACTTCCAGACATGTAAAGACAAACATTAAACTCTGAAATAAACTCAAAACTAATATTACGCCCTGGAAATGTGTAGCTTTAAAAATTTTTAACATGTGACTTGGAGCATTTATAAGATTATTGTCTAAGAAACAACATGGCAAAAGATTTTTTTAAATTTTTATTTATTTTGTATGTGTATGAATGTACTGTCTGCATGTAGGTCTGTGTACCCGTGTCGTGCAATGCCGCAGTGTTGGATTCCCCTGGAACTGGAGTTAAAGACGGTTCTCAGCTGCCATGTGGGTGCTGAGGATTGAACCCAGGTCCTCTGTAAGAGCAGTCAGCGCTCTTAACTGCTAGGCCATCTCTACAGCCCCACAAAAGATTTTTTTTTTTTTTTTTCTTTTTGAGACAGGGTCTCCCTGTAGCCCCAGCTGTCCTGGAACTCACTCTGTAGACCAGGCTGGCCTTGAACTCACAAATATCCGCCTGCCTCTGCCTCCTGAACAAAAGATATTTTTTTAATTACTTTTAAAAAATTTTTTATGTGTATGAATGTACTGTCTGCACGTAGGCTTGTGCACCCATGTCGTGCAATGCCGAGGAGGTCAGAGGAGGGTGTCAGATTCCCCTGGAACTGGAGTTCTCCTGGAATTAGAGTTACAGATGGTTCTCAGCCGCTATGTGGGTGCTGGGGATCAAACCCAGGTCCTCTGGAAGGGGAGTCGGCGCTCTTAACCACTAGGCTATCTCTCCAGCCCCAAACAAAAGATATTTTTAAAACATGTTTTTTCCTCATACTTTCCTCTGTTACTTTTTAGATAGACAATTACTCAATTCATGAAAATATTCTTTTGGACAGATAAATGCTCACAAGAGAATCACTAAGGAACATCATGTGAAGTCAAGCCTGCTTTATTTCCCTATCATAATGATTTGAGATAACTCTAGATTTACAGTATTTACTTAACTTCTAAATTGTAGACAGCTTATCAACAAAGCAGTTTATAAGGAAAATTAAATATCCCTCAGTCATATTTTTGAAAAACATCAAGAAGCAATGAAGTATAACTCAGATGGAAGAAATGAGAGGTAATCCAAGAAAAAGATAAAGCACATATAAGAAATCATAGAATATCCAAGTCACAAAGATGGACAAACTATTTAAATGAAGAAAAAAACTAATGACATGGAATTGTGGGAAACACCACTGCCACCATGCCAAGGTGACATTCATACCTATAAGGAAAAGGGCTAAGTTTCTAAAGAAGCCATCAAAATAGTGAGATGATCAAAACAATTCCTGTTTTCCTTTTCTGGTCTATTATGCATACAAAAAATGGTAAACTGTTGAAGTTAGGAAACAAGTACACTTACTTTGCCTGTGACTGCTGACCAAACTTTTAAAGTGTTGTCATCAGAACCACTAACTATTCGGTTACCACAAAACTGTAAGCACGTGATCACATGATCATCGTGTCCTTTCAGCACCTGTAAAAAAAAAATGGCCACACCAGCAGTACGTTATTACAATATATTCTTAAAAATATCAGTGAAGGACTGGGGAGACGAGATGGCTCAGCAGGTAAGCATAGTACATCCACAAGCACAAGGACCTGAGAGCAAATCCCTGAACACATAAAAAGCTGGCTATGGTTGCACGTGTGTCTGTAACCCCAACAACTGTGGGGTATGGGAACAGGAAGGTTACTGGTCACCAGCCTAGTTCCAGTTCAGTGCCCCTGGTCACTGTGTGTGAGCATGAGCACAGACATCTGTACATACATGTACGCAACACACACATTAAGTACTACTGAAAATAAAAACAAGCCATATTAGAACAGTAGTATATTTTTAGAACTAAAATTTATATAAAATACAAAGCTTCCTGGCTGATGATTTATGCACTAAACATTAGTTAACAGAATATGGAAATAGTTATTATTTAAACATGAAATATCCATGACTAAAATTTTACTAAGACATCAGAAAGATGGTTCATACACAAATGTATTATAATTATTAATTTTATCTCTTTAAACTTAAAGACAAGTATTATATTTAGGAAGCTTTGACATTAAAAAAGAAAAAAAAAAAGAACACTAGGCCTTGTAGCATAGGCTTACAATTCTAGCTACTTGAGAGATGTGCTGGATAGCTTTAGTGTCAACTTGACACACCTGGGTTGAGGGAGCCTCAAGTGGGGAATTGGCTCCTATGGATTGGCCTATGGCCACATCTGTGAAGTATTGTCTGATTGTCGAGCAGTGTGGGAGGGCCCAGCCCACAATGAGTGGTGCCACCCTGGGCAGGTTGTTGTGTACCGAATAAGAAGGCAGGCTGGGCATGAGCCAGGGGAGCAAGCCAGTGAACAGCATTCCTCCATGGCCTGTGCTTCAGCTCCTGCCTCTAGGTTCCTGCCCTGAGTTCCTGCCTTAGGCTCCCTAAGTGATGAACTGTGACCCAGGAGATTTAAGCTGAATAAACCCTTTCCTCCCCAAGTTGGTGTCGGTCAGAGTGTTTTGTCACAGCAAAGGAAGACAAACTAGAACAAGAGAAAAGACAGAAAGATCCTAGGTTCAACTTACCTACTAACTAGAAACAGAAACAATTA
This sequence comes from Rhizomys pruinosus, assembly GCA_009823505.1. Taxonomy (NCBI): domain Eukaryota; kingdom Metazoa; phylum Chordata; class Mammalia; order Rodentia; family Spalacidae; genus Rhizomys; species Rhizomys pruinosus. The sequence goes on along the minus strand of VZQC01015718.1, from coordinate 2,406,923 downwards.
CCTGTTTTTAACTTTAAAAAACTTGCCACTGTATACATATTAATATGATAATGACTCCAAATTAACTAATTTTTCACTATAAAAGTGTACCTATGAATTTTGAGTATTTCCATCATTTATGTATCTGAAACAATATATGACAAAAAAATGAGACTTCTTCAATTTATAAAAAATACAAAAACCAAAAAATCTACAAAATTCAAAACAGATATTCCTTAAACTCTGTTGGGCTATGTGACCAGAGGAGACTGTAAACTCTTAGTGAGAATACATGTAACACAATCAAGCACAAGAAGATCCTGCATTTTCATTTGCATAGGACAGCAAGACATTGAGTTTATCCTGACTCTTTTTTCTTTGGGGGGAAGATGGACTTTTTTGAGAAGGGCATCATACTAGAGCTCAGGCTGGCTCAGGATTCACTATGTTGCCTAGGGTGGCCTTCAACTCATGGCAATCCTTCTGTCTCAGTTTCCTGGGTACAGGAATTATAATCATGAGTCACCATAACTGGTTTAACTCATCTTTGATTCCAATGAAGTTGTCAAATTAGAGAAACAAATAATAAAGGAACATTTTAGTTAGACTTTCAGTTAATTTTAAATACAGCCAGCTTTCTTTCCGCAGAAGGTAGGCACCAAGTTATACTTCAGGCCAAGACGTGAAAATAGATTAGGTACTACCACGGATTAAAAATTTCTGTTACGGAGTGCCAGACTGCTGTTACCTTAGGAGATTTGAGTTCTCCTCGCCTCCAGTTTGTATCGATCCTGTGCTGTCTGATGTATGCACTTTTCCATGGGCTATGTATGAAACCTGGTTTCATTACTTTTCTTCTTTTGATGTGCAATGGTTCATCAATTCCTAAAGTGTCAGAGAGTTCAAGAGAATAATTCCTTTTACCACAAATAAAAAATTACACACTTTATACCTCATTTTCTAAGACTGTAACTGAAGTATACAGCAGGGAAGCCTGCATCCAGTGTGGCAGTTTGGTATTCACTACGTCTTTTCTTTCTAACAGTGATTTGAGGAGGCACTGGTGGAGATGTGCAGAAATGGAATGCTTATAAGCTGCCCCTGTGAATGTAAAATGGTGCTGCTGCTGTGGGAATGAGTATAATGATTCCTTAAAGAATCACTGAAGTAACATAAGTTAGCACTTTCACTTCTGCATATATACTCAAAAGAATTAAAAGCAGAGCTGTGAAGAGGTAACTGTAAAGCCACATTCAAAGTAATACTATTCAGTTAGCCAAAGGTGGACACAATCCAGGTGTCCATCAACAGATGAATAAGCAGAATGTAGCATGTACACACAATGGAATGCTATTCAGCCTCTAAAAAGAGAATGTGGATACATGCTGTGACATGCATGAACCTCAAAGTCTTTCTGCTAAGTGAAATAAGGCAACTGCAAAAGAACAAATACTGTACAATTTTACCTATCTCAGATCCCTAGAATAGTCAAATTTACAGAGATGGAAAGTAGTTGACATGGACCACAGAAAGGGGAACAGACTATCACTAGACTGTACACTTAAAAATGGTTAAAATGATACACAATTTTGTTGTTGTTTTGAGACAAGGTCTCACTTATATAGCCCTTGCTTGCCTGGAACTTACCATGTAGACAAACATGGCTTCCAGCTTGAAGCAATCTCCTGCTTCTGCCTCCCAAGGTGTGTGTCACCATACCAGGTTGTTAACACCATTTTATTTATTTATTTATTTATTTATTTATTTATTTATTTATCTATTTATTTATTTATTTTACCCCCCCAACACTATTTTAAAAAGGACATTTAAAAGTTTTTCTGAGAGTAAAGGCAAGGCAGGATTGGTTTATCCAAGTTCCTAAATACACAGTCTTTAGGAACCTGCACTGAACATCAATGTTCTCTACCTGATCACACAACTCTGAAGGGGGGGGTATCATCTACGGAATACATACAGCTTTCATCATTATTTTTCTCAAAATAATTCTTTTTTCAAAATGGTGACTTTACTAGATGCCTATCTGAGGGGAAAAAAAAGTCCTTTCTTTGAATAAAATGGGTGATACCTACTCCTTTTGTAAAGAAAGGCGATTAAAACCAAAACATTTTCAAGAATACAGGGTCCATGACAAAATGAAAATGGTGAGACAATACAATCTCCCCAGAATTTATTAATGTTTAGCTCACGGGATGTGTCTAATAACTATTCAATGGGAGAAATTAATAAAATATTCAATTATTTGAGTATTTAACTGATAATTTTGGAGTTTTCTTTAATCAGTTTATCTTGATTCTCCCTCATTGTTGAAATCAAGTAGGTGAATGGAGGTGAAGACCCATTCTTTGACAGATCAAGTCCCTCTCTTCTCATTTATTCAACACATTATTCAACCTTTAAAGAAGTTATTTTGTGTATTTGTTTTCAGAATCACTTTGTTTTTTTACATTATATTCTCTATGAGAATACATCATTTCTCTATGAGACTGGGAGCCTTACCCTCTTCTTTACATTTCTCTCTCCAGAGAAGGTTGTCTTCAGCCAAAATTCTCCAGTAGCGACAAGTCTGAGCCGCTTGTAGCAGGTCTTTGGGTTCCAGGAATGAAAGTACATAGAGTGCCAGCTATGGAAAAGGAAGAAAGGCCAGTGTACCCAGACTTGAAAAATCAGAGACGTAGGAGGTTAATTATTCCCCATAGGTTGAACCATCATCATCCTAGGATTGCTGTATTTCAGTAGACTAAAGTGATCAAAGAAAGAAAAATTTAAGTGCAAAGAAAATGTGGTAAATCCCATATTAAGAATTTGAGGTTTGACTCTCGATCACCAACTACAATTTTATTGGCATTCACTTACAAAATAAGGACAAGGCTACTTATCACAGGTTCGTTATGTGGGCCTAGTGAGACTTTTGTCAAAGTTTCTTAAGATCAATACCTAAATGTTGGTAAAGAGACAGGAGATGTGTTCAAAAGTAGTAAGAAAGATACAAGTGTATTTCTTTTCAGTTAGGTAATACTGTTTTTTGTGTGTGTGCTCTTGAGACAGGGTTTCCTTGTAGCCTCAGCTGGCCTGGAACTTGCTCTGTAGAGCAGGCTGACCTTGAACTCGCAGAGATCTGCCTGCCTCTGCCTGCCGAGTGCTGGGATTAAAGCTGTATGCCACCATGCTTGGCTAGTAATATTGTTTTTAATAATAGTAATAAAAAATAATAATTAGTTGTAGTAGTAGTCTCAGGTGACACCAGTTTCTTTGAGGACTCAGGTTTATACCATATTCTTCCATATATAAAACAAGGCATTATTAAGAACCTCTTCCATTTTCTGTTGAAAACAGAAACAGACAGATTGCTATGCCACTCCAGGTGCTCTCCTTCGGAGCTTCACTTTTTCCTCAAGCAATCTTTAAAAGAACACTTAAGCCATGAGAAACTTTTTGGGCTTAACCTTTATTAATAATTTGTGCTTCCTTCTTAGATTCTAAAGTATTTTCAAATTCTGGGGCTGTGTAAATGGCTCAGTCAGTAAAGTAATGTGCAAGCATGAACGGAAGAGTTTGGGTCCTAGAACTCATGTAAAAACCAGGCGTGGCAATGGGATAGGTAACCCCCATGCTTGAGGGAACAGAGAGAGGTGGATCTCTAAAGTTCATTGGCCAGCCAGTCTAGCCAAACGGGGGAGCTCTAGGTTCAGTGGGATGCCCTGTCTCAAAAAGTAATGTGCAAGAAAATGAAGATGTCAGATGTCAACCTCTGGCCTCCACAAGTGCACACAGGCACATACAAAAGTGTGCATGAGCATCTGCACCTGTACTACACATATAAACACACACATACACCACACACATACATAACGACCACACCCCAAAGATTTTCAAATTCTATTGATTTTAGGTCACATTTTTGTGTGTTAAGAAGTTACTATAAAAAGTAGAATAAATCAGGGCTGGAGAGATGGCCTAGCGGTTAAGAGCGCCGAACGCTCTTACAGAGGACCCGGGTTCGATCCCCAGCACCCACATGGTGGCCGAGAACCATCTGAAACTCCAATTCCAGGAGAACTCCAGTTCCAGGGGAGTCCAACACCCTCTTCTGACCTCCGCGGCATTGCACGACACGGGTGCACAAACTTGCATGCAGACAGTACATTCATACACATACAGAAAAAAATAAAATTAAAAAAAAAAAAGAATAAATCAAAACATAAGATAAAAATTCATCATTCTCAGAGATAAGGTATAAATAAACTAAGCTATGGGAGGATTTATAAAATTAAATTACCCTCTAAAAGTGGATATCCAAGGGATATAAACTCTATGGAGGTGAATACATTCACTTTCAGTCAAGTAAACCTATCAAAGTATTTCCTATTATTTAATGCCCCTCTGAAAGTCAAGAGAGCTTGTTACTTTTGTATGTTGTCTATTCGAAGGAGTTCCTGTTTTAGAAAGAAGTCTCAAGAATAAAAGATTTTTTTTCCTGAGACAATGTCATTTTTTAAAAAGTTATATTTATTATTTTTATTTTATGTGCATGAGTGTATTGCCTGCATGTATGTAAGTGCACCCATGTCATGCTATGCCCTCAGAGGGCATCAGATCCCCGGGAACTGGAGTTATAGTTGGCTGTTAGCCACTATCTGGGTGCTGGGAACGGAACCCAGTTCCTCTGCAAGAGCACTCTTAACTGCTTAGCCATCTCTTCAGCTTGGATGATATCACTTTTAAAAGGCATACGAAAGGGGGGGAAAAGAAAAGATTTTTTTTTTTAAAAGATGTTTTATCAATTTTTCCTTTCCCTAGAGTTATGCTTAGTTTCATAAATCAACTATGACAAAATGACTTTACTCTAATCCAATGTAAATTATAATTAGAACTACCTTTAATGCCATTAGAATATTTAGAGTAATTACCTTAAAAAAGAGAGAAAGCACAATTCTTGTACTGTTCAAATTTAAAGCTTCAGGATCATGGTGTGTTTTTTTACACTGCCTTCTCAAGCTGATACAAAATTATTAGGATATATATAAATGTGGAAATGGAAATCATGGGGGTATTAATGATTTATTTTTTTTAGTATTTTCTTTATTATTTTTACTTTTTGTGTATGAGTGTGCTGCCTGCAGTGCACTACTCATGGAGGTCTGCAGAGGGTGTCAGAATCCTGGAACTGGAGTTACGGATAGTTGTTAGCCGTCATGTGAGTGCTGGGAATTGAACCCAGGTCATCTGCAAGGGTAGCCAGTGTTTATAACCACTGGGCCACCTCTCTAGCCCGAATGATTTAATATTACATTATTTCTGCTGACAAAAATTAAGTTATGAAGCCTACATCAATAAAAATAGTATATTTAAACTACATCTTATTTATATAACCAAAAATGATATGATCATAATCCATGATTTTAAAAAAATCTCAGTTTAACTAAAATGGGCAAAATAATTTCAAAAGTACTACAAGAATGAAATTTTTAGGTGAATTCATTCTTTGAGATGGAGGATGATTACTAGAAAAGGACACACAGGTGAAATTCCATGTATTGTAAAAAAAAAAAAATTTACACCAAGCATGGTGGCACATGCAGAGGCAGGTGGATTTCTGTGAGTTCAAGGCCAGCCTGGTCTACAGAGCAAATTCCAGGCCAGCTGGGGCTGTAGGGAGACCCTGTCTCAAAAAAAAAAAAAAAAAAATTACATAAAGTAAGTACCAGAGAAACAATTCAATATAATCAATACTAGCCTTGAATGGATGTTAAGAGAAACAAATGAAAAAGTAAGAACAAAATAGTATTGCTATTTGAATAAATCCAGAATTTGGGGGAAAACAACAAGAACAACAACAAAGCACTGAGAATAGAAACATGCTCCAAACAACTGAAGGCCAGACTTCAGATAACTTTGGGGGAAAAGAAAGTCCTTGAAGAAATCCTTGAATGAAACCCAGTTATTCTTACAAATTCAACTTACTCAAGCAAAAGGAAGAAGAGTCCATAAGCATGGTTTACTCTGACAATTATATTATAATGCCATAATAGTTTATCAACTTGCAGTCTTCCTGACCAGTAATATAAAGTGTTAAATCATACTTAGCAGAATAGTGTATAAAGGTGGTAGGTTAATATGTTAAGTCACATATTCAGAGGGCACCCATGCAGAGTCCTAGCTGACAGTCCTTACCTCTTTGGGAAGCAAGGAAATGAAATCTCGCTGAAACTGTGGTTCTATTACTTGCATCATATGCTTCACTTGTGTTGGCTCGCAGCTGTCAATGAGCTCATCTAAAGCAAGCAATTTCTCTGGTCCACTCCAGCTCTATCAAAGAGGAATTAGACATTTTTATTATTTTAAGGTTTTTCCAAATTATAAATTCCTAAATAAAACCTATACACCCATGTCTGAATAGGGTACAACTGCATCAAAGGTGGCTGCATTTCCTTTAGAAGAAATGGTGATTTTCAGTTCCATCAAGTTTACGATGGCTCCTTAAAAACCATCACTAACAGGAAAACACTTTTCTATTCTTTTTATCATAGTAGTTGTATGTTCATAGTACCAAGACACCAGTGGAGATGCCAAATTTTTATTCCAGAAACATTACTGTGGGTTACTGAGTAAGTAGGGAATTTTTCTTTCTCTCTATTCTTTCAAATGGGCAACCATAAAATTTTATGGCTTTAATAAGGCTTTCATCTAAGAGTTAGGAGATCTGTAACATCATTTAGAAAAAAATTAATAGCTGGCTATCATACATATGTGACAAGTATCTTCCACAAACAAAAAGGGGTTTGATGTGTTTTAGGAAAATAATTACAAAGATGAACAACCAATTAAAAAGTAGCTTTAGCTTAGTACTGTAAAATTAGATTATAAACAAGACCAAAAAAGAGTAAGAAATAAAGTTCTCCACTACAGAAAAACAAAAATATAATTATACTTCAAAAGTATGAGTTCCCTGAAACAATGTTTGGAGATTTAAAAAAAATTTTCATCTGAGATCTCCTGAGACCAGCTGAAGCACAGGTATTGGGGCAAGGGCTAAGGAGCCCCCTCCCCCCCACTGGGATTATGAAGGCATCTGAAGGAGGCAAGCAAAGCAAGCCTTAAACACAGTGAAGAGGCATTTAGGACTCACATTGGAATACAGGCAAGGAGAAGCCCATATGCCAGGAACACGAAGAAGAGACAACACGGGAAAGGGGCAGGATAATCCCACATCAAGCTCTACCAACCCTATGGAAGATTCCTACAGTTGGATCCCCATGGGGATGGCCCAGGACACAGATATTCAAGTATAACACAATTGGGACATATTTAAAGAACTACAAGAACTAAAGAGCAAATGCAAAAGAACTAAGAAAGAGAATGAAGAACTCAAGAAGGACCTAGAGAGAGAGAATGACAACTCGTGGAAAGAAGTAGAAACACTGAAAAGATCCCATGCTGAAAAAGAATAAGGAAACCAACCAATGAACAAAGAGCTACAGGAAGACATTGAGAACTCCAAAAAGAAGTAGAAATACTAAAGAAATCAGAAGAGAGAAATGAAAAAAGGAAATCAAAAACTACATCATCCATAAAAGAGGAAAGGAATGGAAAAAGCCTCAGAAGCAGAATGGAGGAAGCAGAACAAAGAATATCAGACCTGGAAGAAACACAGAACAACTAAAAACTTCAAGGAAAGATTATAGAAAATTTAAAAATACACAAAAGTGGAACAACCAGGAATTGTGGAACACCATGAAAAGATCAAACCTCTGAATCATAGGAATAGAGGAAGGAGAAGAATCCAAGAGAATGGTATTGATCAGATTTTCAACAGAATAATAGATGAAAACTTCCCAAAACTAAAAAAAGACAAACCAATACAAATACAAGAAGCCAGCATAGAACTCCAAACAGACAATATCAGAAAGAATTTCTCCACGCCACATAATAGTTAAAATGCTAGACACCCAAAAACAAGAAAATCCTTAAAGCCACAAGAGAAAAAAAACAAGTGACCTATAAGGGGAAACCTATCAAGAATTACAACTGACTTCTCAATGCAAACTACGAAAGCAAGAAGAACCTGGAGCAAAGCATTCCAGTGTTAAAGGACAATAGATGGCCAACCCAGGTTACTATACCACAAAAATGTCAATTATAGTGAAGGAGAGAGAAAAACCTTCCATGACATAAACAACTTGAAAGAATCATGTCGGAAAACCAACCTTAGGAGAAATACTTGAAGCAATTCAAAGGACAAGAAAGGAGCAACCATCCCCAGGCACCTAGAAAGAGAAATCAATAAAAGCATAACTGCAGAAGTAGAAACCAACCCAAACCTCAAATGGATAATAAGGCAAAAGGAAGCAAAACAAACTTCAGATCATACCTTAAATATTAATGGACTAAATTCCCCAATCAAAAGACATAGACTGGGAGATTGGATTAGGAAACAGAAACCATCTGCTGTCTACAAGAAACAACATCTTAACCTTCAAGGACAGGCACCACTTTAAAGTGAAAAGATGAAAAAATTTCAAGCAAATGGACCAAAAAGAAAGCAGGTGTTGCTATTTTAAATATCAGACAATAGACTTAAAAGTAAAAGAAATCAGAAGAGACAAAGAAGGCCATTACATTTTTATCAAAGGAACAATTCACCAAGAAGATTTCATAATTAGAATATAAATATAGCCCCAAACTCTGGTGACCCAAACTTTTAAAGACAATTCTCCAGGACCACAAGTCACACAAACTAACCCAGTACACTCATACTAGGGGATTTAATACCCACTGAGTCCTTTGGATAGGTCAACAGGACAAAGAATAAACAGACTGACATCTGAACTGAACGATATGAATCACCAATGGACCTCATAGACCTCTACGAATATTCTATCCTAATACCAGAGAATACACTTTCTACTCAGCACCCTGGACATTCTCCAAAAACTGACCAACATACTGGGACACAGAATAAACCTCACAAATACAAAAAGATTGAAATAATTTCATGCGTTCTATCAGACCCACAGTGCAATAAAGCTCAACATCAACACCAGGATAAGTCCTCTAGGCTACAAGAACATATGGAGACTAAACGACACACCTCTTGAAATAATGAATGGGTCAAGGAAAAGATAAAGAAAGAAATAAAGGCATTCCTGGAACTGAATGACAACGACAAGTACAACACAACAAAACCTATGGATACCTTAAAAGCAGTCCTAAGAGGGAAGTTTTAGCCCTGGGTGCCTACATTAGAAAAACAGAAAGAGCAACAAGTGAATGATCTAACACTGTTTTCAACCTGTCTAGGCAGCTAAAAGCACTTGAGAGGCAACAACAGAATGAACTCTAAATGCAACAGGAAGAAAATAACAAAAATCAGAGCAGAAATCAATGAAATAGAAACAAAGAAAACAATATCAAAAAAAAAGAATCAATGAATCCAAAAGTTGGTTCTTTGAGAGAATAAACAAGATAGATAGACAAGATATCTAGCCCATTTACCAAAAAGTAAAGAAGGAACAAATCCAAATCAAATACAATCTGTGATGAAAAGGGAAATATCACAAGAGACAAGGAAAAGATCCAGAAAATTAAATGGGAATACTTCAAAATCATACTCTCAAGTTGAAAAACCAGAAATAAATGGATGAATATCTAATATCCTGGGAATCACCAAAGCTCAACCAAGAAGAGACTCGACAGCTTAAACAGACCCATAATACATGAAGAAATTGAAAGATTAATAAGAAACCTCCCAACTAAAAAAAGCCCAGGCCCAGACGGTTTCAAATCAGCAGAATTCTCTATAAAACATTTCAAAAAGACCTAACAACCTTATTACTGAAACTGTTTAGAGGATACAATCAGGGGAATTCTCCCAAATTCCTTCTATGAAGCCAGCATCATTCTCTACTTACCAAAACCAGGAAAAGATACATACTAAAAAGGAGAAATTATAGGGCTGTGGGGATAGCACAGCCATTAAAGGCTGAGGCTAAGAACCGCAAAAAAGGAGAATTATAGACCCATCTCCCTAATGAAACAACAAATCCCAAATTCTAAACAGGATATCTGGCAAATCGCATACAGACCCACATTCAAGAAGATCATCCATCGTGACAAGTTGATTCATACCAGAGATGCAGGGATGGTTCAACATATGAAAATCAATAAACATCATCAAACAGCATAAATGGAATATAAAGACAAAAACCACATCACACAATCATCGCAATTGATGCTGAAAAAAGCCTTTGAAAATCCAGCATCCCTCCATGCTTAAAGTCCTTAAAGGGAATTGGATTGGAGGGATTATTCCTCAATGTAATCAAAAGCCACTACACAGGAAACCCAGAGCCAATATCATCCTAAATGGGGAAATGACAGAAACATTCCCTTTAAAATAGGAACTTGGCAAGGCTGCCCCCTGTCACCACTCCTCTTCGATATAGTGCTTGAAACACTTGCTAGAGCAATAAGGCAAGAAAAGGAAATTAAAGGAGTACTAATCTGGAAAAAGAGGAAGTCAGCTATACCTATTTGCTGTGATATGACTGTTTACTTAAGGGATGCTAAAAAACTGCCACCAGAAAACTCCTAGAAAAAAAAAAGAAAAATAACAACTTCAACAAGGAATACAAAACTTAAACCTAAAAAAAGACAAAAATCAATGGCCTTTCTTATACACCAAGAACAAGCAACTGGAGAAAGAAATTCAAGAAAGACCTTCCACTCCACAATAGCCTCATCAAAAACAATAACAATTATCGTAGGAACAAACCTACCAAAGACAACCAAAAGCTCTCTACAACAAAATTATTTTAAAACCTTAAAGAAAGAAATTGAAGAAGAACATCAGAAGATGGAAAAAACCTCCCATGCTATGGATTGGGAAAAATTAAACAAACTGTAAAATGTACCCTTCAAGACTCACCCCACCACAAGAGATACATGCCGCGGTATGAGCGCCATGTTTTTTCAGCTCTCTTCACAATAGCAAGGAGCTTGGAACCAAAACTGCCAAATGCGCCCCTAAGCTGACGAGTGGATAGAGAAAAATGGGGTACATCTACCACCCAATGGGAAGGTACTATGGCAGCAGTAAAGAATAGGACACATCAATGAGCTTTTGCAAGAAAATGGAATGGAGTTAGAGGACATCATTGCTGAGTTGAAGTACACACAGTCCCAGAAAAACAAATGAAGAATGGTATACCCCATCATCTGTGGATGCTGGTGCCAGTTACCTAGTTGTAATTTCTTGTGCATGGCCCCTACAAATGTTCTGATGTCTTCTGGCCTCTATGAGAACTCATGCATGTAGTGCAGTTACATACATACAAGCAAAACAAAAACAACAACAACAACAACAACAACAGAAAGGACTGCATCAAAGAACTGACTGAAACAGTGAACTTCTGCTCAAAACAGTCAACTTCCACATGGAGAATATTGAGAAAGACTGAGAAAGAGATGAAAAGCATGTTTGGCAGAATGCATGAGCTCTGGTGGGGTGGGAGGATGGGGGGGACACGTGTCTAGATTTGATTAAAAAAAAATATATATATATAAATTAATTAATTAAAATTTTTTTTTTCACAATGGCCATAACTATATAGAAAAGCTGTGACTCTCAAAAGGAAAAAAATTTAAAGGCCATGTGAATAATTTAAAATGTTGGGATTTTACAATAATCATATAAATCATCTAAGTAACTTCATAATTATCATGTCAAAGAACATCCAAGCAGGCCTGAATAAATCTATGCTGATTTTAGTATTCTGGGGATTATTACGACCATTTTGGAAGTGGATAAAGAACAGGTGAGATTTGGAGCTAGAATCACTTGAGTGTGACATTCCCTACTCAAATAAGGACACTTGGATTCTGTAACCTGTGAGAAATGTTATACATTGCATATATATATATATATATATATATATATATATATATGCATTTAGTTACTTTACATATATATCTATGTAACAATCAAAGAAGATGACAAGAAATTTTGAGTTGGGGGACATAAGAAGAGTTGGAAGGGGCCTGGAAAAATAGAAATGATGCAAATACAATAAATACTTATGTATGAAATTCTCAAAAGAAAATAATTATATATAAGATATGCAATTAAAGCTAGTATTAAGGATATGAGGAAGCATCATTCAGAGTAATTCAAAACTTTTTTTTTTTAATTTACCTCTTTAGACTACAATGACCTTATTTCTACCATAAACTAAAGATTAAGGTAATACTATGGAACATTTCAATCAATATTAATCTATTTTCATGATATATTCCATTTACATGTACACACACATATTTAGAACATTCAGTACTCATCTTGCATCCTTTGTGGTCAGACTGAAGATTTACACATAGAAATTTGAAATACTCATAATACATGTGTGCCCCACACATAGACTAAAAGCTTTGATTACTTTGGTTTCTCTCATAGAACTTCAGGTATCGGCTCAAATTACATATTTTTACAATGTGATCAATCTCCATTCACCTCTGACCATACAATATAATTTAAATTTACATATTTATTAGTTTCAGTCCTCACAGGATTTGGGGTGGGTTTTTATAATGTGCTGTTCCTTTCTACCTGTCCTACAGCCTGAATTTCTTTACAACTCTAGATGTATATATACAATTGCTTCAGCATCGACTCTTGGGTACTGGAACAACATGTTCATAACCTTTCCATTTTCACAGTCTTTCTCATTTCAGTTCTATCTTTTTTCTTCCCTCCCTTTCTCTTTCTCAGGTGGCTCTGACAGAAGCAATTTTATAGTCTCACAAACACACGCAAAGCAAAGCAAAGCAAAGCAAAGCAAAGCAAAGCAAAGCAAAGCAAAGCAAAAAGCAAAGCAAAGCAAAGCAAAGCAAAGCAAAGCAAACCAAACCAAACCAAACCAAACCAAACCAAACCAAACCAAACTAAACTGAAGAAGAAACTAAGATTTGCTTTACTGGTCTAAGCTACCACCATGGATCTTCTTCTAGATCTCTGACTGATCTCTCCCTAAGAACTCCATCTACTTGATTGTTTTGTTTTGAATCAGGGTTTTGCTTTGTGCAGTCTATGAACTCATGGCAATCCCTGCTTCTCCCCGAATCTTGGGATTACAATAGACTCAAGCTATCAAACCCAGCTTACCCTTTTCTAATTGAGCAGCTCCCAAACTACTGGGGGCAGTTCTCACTGTTAGTTCAACACAATTTCAAAACTCAACTCAGAGAATATGATCCAGACACTAAAGAATCAACATGAATCAATCTATCTTTATTTTAATGTAAAATTTTAAAGTATTAAATACATAGTATTTCCCCCAGTCTTCTCCAGGTGCATGACTTTCTTCTACTTAGCCATAAAAGGGTGAATAAGCTTTCTTAATCAAGCTGTAACAAATACAATTTCAGTGTAATAATAAACTCATCCTCTTTTATCATTATCTTGAATGTTTTATTTAATCTTTTACAAGATTTAATTAAATTAGAAAATATGTTTAATTTCAGAAAGTTAGCATGAAACCTGTTAAATCCTTCCATACAGATTTTATTCCATTTTAAATATCAAAGCAGAAGTATTTGAAAGCATATAGCTTTAATGTAAATATGCTTTGATTAAAGTAGTGTAATGCCAACACCTGTACAATGCTGAAGTTTTTTCACATACTTTATTTTGTCCCTCATAAGCATGTGAAGCTAGGCTGTTAACAGGCTCTCCTAAGACCTGAGAAAACCAAGACCCACAAGCTTGTGTTGTGACCACCAGAGGAGACTAACATTTGTGGATCTATGATGTTTCCAAATAGAGCTGAAAGCACATTCACATGCTTTCTTCCTTCTGATAACTTCTTAGTGTCATATTTGTTTTATATATGAAAATAAAGGGAACAGTGGTTATATAACAGCAATACTATCATCCAGTAATTAAGAGGTAAAGCCAAAAATATGAACTGAGAGTTAGATCATATGTCCTTATCTCATGGTGCCTCTGACATTTCACTCAAGAGAAGGCTCATGATATTGGTGTCTTTACCTCATCTAAGTGAGAAATCTGCTAACATCCACATTATACAAACAAACAAACAAACAGATAGACAAACGGACCAACCTTGTCCCTCTAGCTCAGGGGAAAAAAAAAGTAGAATCAATAGCTACTGAAAAGTAGGATCAATTTAAACAGTACAAAATTTCTGTTTTTGTCTTTGGTTTGCATTTCTACTTTTCAGTAGCAGTCTGTTTTAATTTCCTTTTATCCAAAATGGTGTATCATTTGTTCTCATTCAATTTATAAACAGTACCAGGAGTACTTTGTCAGAATAGATGGCACGGGACCAAATGCTGTATCACTGCCTTAGGAGCAATAGGAGGACAGTAAGGGGACAAGATATCCCATTTTGCTTGTTATACAACAGGAAAGTCACCATTAAATGCCTCCACAGCATACTTATAGATAATGCCAGTTTAATGATCCCTCGTAGGTCAACTCTCGCCACTCCCACTTTACTATGAAGCTACAGCTATCTATAAGGCATTGGAGCATCATAAGCCTTGAGGCAAGTTATTCAATTCTAGTTTGTTTGGCTGAACCAGCTTTGAAAAAGGAAGGCAGTGTACAATGACAATGAGGCCTGGGGTGTGAGACGTGGCACTCTAAAGATGAAGGGAGATATACCTTGTCAACCTTTAGTTGCTATAGACTGTCTGTTACAGAGTACTTGTCCAAAAAGAAATTAAGTTCTATACTACAGGGATAAACTGCACATTATTTCTGTTAACTAAGAATGAGTTTTCCTCACTGCCACTACGCACCTGAAAAACAATCACACACTTTCACCAAAAGGACCAAAAACTGGTTTAATGAGTCACAATGATTCTAAGAAACAAAATGTTGTGTTTTTATTTTTATACTTAACATGTCTAAAACTGAGATGTTTCTGAAATCCATGTTGCTTGGATTTTTATGAAATATAGTAAATAGAAAAATATGAGGTAGCCCAACAAACACTGTATAAAGGATGATCTAAAATGCCCTTATCAAAATAAAGTATTAGTGTTTCTACTACAGATCACCATTAGCAAAAGTTTTCTTAAATCAGTCAGCATCAGAAATGACCTGTAAAGAATACTACAATACTGTAGAAAACAAAGGGGTCCTCCCACACAAAAACTGAAATCCGACTTGGAGCCACTTTCTGATAATAAGCTTTTTCAAATAAAATCAAATAAAATTTTGAAGGCTCTCTAGAATGATGATAAACTCCTGTTTGATTTTCAACATACTGGCACTTCTGTACAAAAACAAGAAGGCATCAATTCTAAACTCTTGGGTGCTGTGTTGTTGACACACTCATACACACGCAAGACAACACACTGGCACTCTCTGGCTAATATTCCTTTAAGAATATATAGATGTTTGCTTGTTTTTGCTCTTACAAATTTCTAAAGGATGGGACAAAAAAATAGAGTTGAGAATTCCAGGATATATGTAGAAAAAAAGAAGTAAAAATAAAATTTTAATGTCATGAACTTGAGCTAAAAGAATGGGGAAGGCAGAATAATCCTTGGAGAAAAGGTAAATTTAATCAACAAATGACTATGAACACTAAAAAAATTCTTGTACTTCACATTATTTGGATAATGATAATAAATATATCTTTCACTTCTCTAACCATGAGATTCTTAAAATTAGTACTATGACATTTGGGGTAGGATAATTCTTTTTCTGGAGGTTGTCCTCATACTACCTCTACCTGCCAGATGTCAACAGTGTCCCATTTCCACCTATTCATTTGGGGAAAAAGCCAAACCCTTAAGAGAACCAGGGATCTAATCTTTCAGTTACAACT
>VZQC01015718.1:2353569-2388569 GCA_009823505.1 Rhizomys pruinosus | reverse complement strand
CTTCCCCTCCCAGCAATGAACTGAGTGAAGCATTTTAATAATAATGTGTTCACATAGTCACCTGAAACATTTTTAGCCACTCCTGAAGGCCCGTGGGTGGTTGGACAGATGTAATCCTGCGCCGTTGTTGCCCCTGGCCATTGGCTGCTCTCAGGTCCCCAAAAGTTGTTGGTGTTGCTGAACATGGTACAAGCCCAGTGGTACTAAAAAAGAAAGAAAGAGAAAGAAAAGAGCACAAGAGCAGAAGCAAAGGTAGGTTTTAATTAAGAATTGTGAACTCTGACTTGATAAGAATGATGATCTGGCATATTTCAAATATATATAAATGTCTCTTTTATTTGCTATTCTCAAAAAGCAGGGATACTTGAAACCTTCCTCCCCTCAACCCCCCCACCCCCATCATATTATGTAGCCATGACTGGCATCAAACTTACTATGTAGCTCGGGCTATTCTTAAAGTTTCTTCCCTCCCACAGTGCTATTTGCAACCAATGGAAGAATCTCTGACAAAGCTGTCAAGTAATTTACAAATATTTCCTTAGGGCTGCAGGTATAATTTAGTGGTAGAGCACATGCTTAGCATACACCAAGGCCCTGGATTCAAAACTACCTACCATAAGTGAATGAATGAATGAATGAATGAATGAGAAAGTAAACAAACATTTCCTTAGGACATATAGATTCTACTTCTATGACTGGCCTTCAAGGACATAAAAGTGTAAAATTTATTTTTATACAAAAAAGAATGAAAATATTAATCATTTCAAATTCTCAAAGGTAAAAAATGTTTGGGGCTTCACTGCTCACATTTCAGGCTTGCCCCAGATGCCTTTAAAATTACTTACACTATTTATCTATTGCAAATTTTAAGATTCCATTTATTAAGCTTGAGTCTAGATATCTAATAGTAGATAGCTGTGATTAGACATGCAGTTTTTCAGACCAGGCATACAGAATTTATAGGCAAAATTAAATTGAGATAATCTAAACATTCATATAACTTTGACATAATTAAAAAACTAAACAAATTAAATTCACTACCAAGTAAAATAAGGGAGTAATATTAGATGATCTATCTCTGAAATTATATTCTCTTAACTAATATTAAAAATAATGTAGTTATACTATGCTAATAATATATTAATACCAGCTCTTCTAATCAACCGAAGTATTTAAACTCAAGGTAAATATGGAACATTTCTGTTTTAGTAGCATTCCAAAAGGAGAAGGAAGGTTTAATAACAAAATTACATCTCAATCAATTGAACTATGATAATATGTTATAAATCCAAAAAAGCAGCCAGGCATGGTGGCTCACACCTGTTATTTGAGCATTCAAGAGCTGAGGCAGGAGGACTACCCCAAGTTTTGAGGCCATCCTGGGCTTCATAGGGAGTTCCAGCCAGCCTGGGTTACACTGAGACCTAATCTCAAAAATTTAAAAACTAAACAAAACAAAACAAATGCCAAAAACCAAAACAGCACATATAACGCATAACCTAAGAACTGACTCTCAAAGTCTAATAAATTACTCATTAAGCAACTCCCATTTTTTAATTTCAATTTTTTGCTTAATAGTGTCTCAATCACTATTTTATAGAAAAATCCTATCTGTACCCTTTGAATCTTTTAATACTTATTAAAGGTAATATTCAACAAGTAAATCCATCTTTCCTTCTTTCAAATTCAAAATTTCCAAAATAAAACAGGATGTGTTTAATAGCTTCAAGATGCCAAGAAAAAAAAAACAGAAAATCAATTTTGTCTGTCAAAATTTGGTCCAAAGTATTATTAAACATCAAGCTTATATATTAGGAACTACCAAAACCTCCCCAAAAGGCATGGAAATAAATGTACATTGAGTTTAATTTTCCTTTAGTATGATTCTTTGTTAAAAGGCAGTTGCTTTCTCAATATAAAAAATGAGCAACTAAAATTGTACTAAAATGTGTTTCTGCACCAAAAATTAAGCACTCATTCATTATAAGCTGCATCTAAAACAACTGAACATTTTAATACATTTGTCTTGGCATCAGTCAGTAACAGAATACAAAAACAATGTGGCTGACTAAAATCTGTGTGTGTTAAAATAGTATTTACAATTAGTTTAACATCAAACTCAACTTTCTCATCCAAGAAATATATTATGAAGGCTACAAGGAAAAGCGAAACGTTAAGAATAGTTTGATTTGTCTCTCTATCCCTCCACACCCTCTGGTGGAAGTGCCCGAAACAGTAAAAATGTCAGAAGACAGACAATAAGAGGAAGGGGACAGTTTGCATAAGAAAAACCACATAGAGCAGCAGTTGCAGGAGAGCAAAGCTTTATTTTTGTCTTTTTTTTTTTTTTAAATCATCTCTCTAGTTTTGAGTGTGTAAATTTATTTTAAGTATTATGACTTCTTAATTTAATAAAAGAGCATTTGAAAGAAATTCCATAATTAAATGAAATAAAAATAATTGTTGGGGGAATGCAACCTGTAATAATGCTTTAAAAATCCTTATATCTGGGTAACATTAATTTTATTCTATTTCATAGGTTAAAAAATAACTAAACAAAAATGCTTTGAGGAAAACAAAGTCATAACCAGAATGTTCTTAGAGTTTTTACTAACTTCTGATGAATTGTTTGAAAAAGTAACAATTATATTTAAAAAAGGAAAAAAAAAAAGACCCCAAAATTTCTTGATACTTTTGTCATTTAAAATGTAAAATACAGCAGTCCAAGTGACATCCAAAGCCATTTTTAATTAGTTGGGAAATAAGATATTGTGCTTTAGTTAGCCTAATTAGTGTGAGAGAGGTAAAGTTTTACAGTGATGCAAAATCAAAAAATGATGGACTGAAGCAGGAAACAAGACTACAATTGTACTTAGTTGTTATGGAAAATATTCTACTAGTGTAGAAATGTATGTTAAAACATAAAACCTACCAAGCTAATAAAAAGGAATTTTGATCACACCAATTCCATGAAATACAATTTATTTAGTAAGTAGGATATTTACTTCACTGCTAATAATTTTCTCTACAGTTTTGTATATATATTCACCCTAGAACAGCAGTTACTATAGCAACAAGGTACAGTTGCTCACTGTCAGATCTCATGTTTACTTTTCAGAATTCTCTAAAAATTGTGATTTTTAAGATTCTGCTCACTAACGAACTTCTGCATGTGTCTTACATCAATGTGCTAGAAAGAAAATACAAATAGTGTTATTCTCTCTTCCCCCTATTTAAAATATGTACTTTCCCATTTCTATAATCTCAAAAAACATTGAAACAGTCAACAATACTGAAGAGAGATTACATTATTCTATGAAAACAAATCCAAAGAAATGTTTTCAATAACTCCCCCAAGACATGAGACCCATGAGAGAATAAAGTATTACATTTACTATTACCTGGTATATTCTGAGACTTTGCATGGTTTCTTTCCCAAAGAAAAGGAACGGACCTCAGAACCATGGTCCAACTTTCTTTTCATCTATAAGGTAAGACATTAGGTAAGATTAAAAAAAAAAAATCATCTGGTCAATAATTAGACCTTGAGTTTGCATGCTAATATTAAAACATTCTTAAAATTTTCATATGCCCACAATGGTAATAAGTTAAGTAATATAGAAAATACACACTTCATAGTTTTTCCTATTTGTTCTACTTGGTTTACTCAATATTCTGGAAAGGTAGACTTTTCTCTAGTATCTTGTTGCGAACAGTGTATGACAATTTGAAAACTGGTATTCATCATAAATATTCTTAGAGAGTAATATATTTCTCATATTTTCCACTTTAATAACTAGAAATTCATGTTAATCCATATGGAAAAGAAGCATATTTAGCATTTCTTCTTTAGTAATGTTCATTTTTCTTTAAAAATGTTTTATAATAGCAAGGTTAAAAATTTTGAAACCATAAGTATGAACTGAATTTTGAATACCCATATCATAAAAATAGACCACAATGTAAATAAGACAATCTTGAATAATGATTATAATAAAAGAGCAAAGTAATTAACATGGACAATAGAGACAGTTTTTAAAAAAAGTAAATCCCCAACAACAGAGATTCTAGATGTATTACATGAAGGGAAAGTCATCAATAGCTACAAACACAGAGTACTGCTCATACTCAGGACAAAATACTCTTAACTTGAAATAACAAGGAAAAGACTTGACGAGAATGAATTATGACTAAGAAACAGCCCATATTTACATTTTAAAGGTGTCTCATTTCATGTTATACTATCAATATATGCAAAATTATAATTTGTCAATGTCAAGATAAAATATTTATTTTATATTTTTACTAGATTAACTTAGGTCATCTGATTATGCTTATTTTAAAACCAGAAAATAAGATCTGTTAAGATTCAACTTTTTCTATTTCAACAGTTTCCCTAGGATTTGCAACCACTCATTACAGTATTACTGCATGTTATTGGGGGGGGGTTATCTTTATTTTTATAGTAGGGTGAAAACCCTTCTTTTCCTACCAATTGCTTCACATGGGAACACATTGAAACATAGTAAGATATAGTATAAATACCAAACAGTACTGATAACACTCTAACAATTTATTTGAAACTGGATAATAAAGACTTTTTATCATGGTGAAGTCTTCTAGTAGAAATGGGATGATCGTATCACATTAAGGGTCTAGTTATGAAGGTACAAGGAGCTTATGCACAATTTATACCTAAGTTCATGAAATACCTACTGAGGAAAAAAATGGAACTGCTCTGGTTTCTTTCCTTTGGAAGTTTCTAGACTCATTTTTAAAATATCCCTCTCCAAAAAACTAATTTTTACTCTCAAAATAAATTTTTACCAAAAAGCAAACATGAATAATATAAAAGCTATAATACAGGTAGCCACGTGCTTCCATGTGTTTAATTACAGACAGATACATACGCATACACACACATGAATCCATCAGGAAGGTCAGTCAAGTATGATTTTGAGAACTTTTACAGATGATTTCCATGATTATTATGAGTATCTTTGATATTCATCCTAATTAAGTCAGTAATACAGGCTTTCTAGAACTTCCCAGAATGTCTTGTAAAAACATTGGTGCAAATGGCATTTGCAACTGAAAGCAAACTTTATTTCCATCTTAGAATCTTTCAATGAATAAAATACATATCAAGGAAATCATGGAGAATAAATTTTATTTTTCAATTATTTTATAAGACAAAGCACCTTCTGAATGATTACAGAAATCTTTTAAATAATGTACTGTTTACTGAAAATACTGACTTTATAACCAAAAATGAATTGTGCGATTGAGGGGTACCAAAAGTAGTATAATTTCTTCTAATATAAAACCCACACATTTCAGTGATTCTACACTTTAAAGAGTTAACTAATAAAAATATATAATATAAAAGGTATAAGAAAATTGAGGTTCACTAAAAGCTAAGTCAGGCTAGAGTATTTCCAGGTCAGCATTGAACGGAGCCACATTTCTAAAGTCTGAATACATTTTCAGTGAAAAATTCTTGGATGAAAATATACATTTTATTTTACAGATCTTCCTAGCTCACGTTGTCTTTCCATATTTGCTTACATTCATGAAATAAAACAGAATACCAGACATCCAGCCACCAAAATTAGAGGATACTGCAGCCATCTCTGATGATACAGATTTTCCTTCTCACACAGGCGCACACACACACAATCACACAGCACAGGAAGAAAACAGATTACTTACTTTGTAAAAAATCATTTTTAATGTGCCGTAGAAACCCATATTTTCTGTATTTTTCCCCTTCAGTGATTCTGTGCCCCCGTGTGTTCGGCTGCTTGGCAGTCTCTGACAATATAAACCTTTTTCAGGTAGGTATGTCACAGATTCTAATGTGGACATGCTCAGGCACGTCAGAAAAGGAAGATTAGGGAGCAGAACCGGCAACCAAACTCCACAGTAAAGGCAAATGCAGCTCAGTATCAGAACGCTTCTCGGGACACACATACATACATGCAGCTTGACTGAGGAGAACTCCAGGGAATAATGAGAGAGAGCCGAGAAGATTATTGGAGGAGACTATGCCCTGTCAAAGCCTTGACTGAACAGATTCCTCCCTCAGCAGCAGAGGGATCAGATTACATCTTCCCTTGAACACAGAATGGTGCAGTCCAGGATTCAGCAATGCAGACTGCACATCAATTATATGGTGATCCGCTCCAGGGAACCCGTAAGCACACAACGCACTGAACAGAGGGAGGACGTGGGCAGCAGAGACCGCCCCCACACCACAGACCTCTCTCCCCCTCCAAACTTTCAGGAGATTATTTTCGTATTTTGTAAAGCCCTTGTTTTTGATGAGTTTTAAATAGCAATCAGTATTCCCACAAATAAGTCCTTGCAGAAACATTTTGAAAATGAAATATATCTGGATAAAGCCCCCTCCTGGCCCCCAAAATAGCAGGGTATTTTCGTTAACTGTCATACTACTGTATAGTCCTGGCATAGGCTGATCAGATTTTTCAAGTAGCTTGGATGGTATAAAATAGGCAATTCCAAAGAGAGAAATGAAATCTTTGAGGAAACTGTCAATAAAGTGAACCAGTTTGGAGCATATAGGGTTTACAGAAATTATGCAATATAGACTATGTTTAAGCTGACATGTCTCATATTAAGATTTAATGAAAATATTCTCTATGCTTTTGCATAGATTAAGAAAACTACCACACAGATTCTTAGGAATCAGGAGAATTATCTTGTTAGGATAAACCAGTACCACCTAAGTAGTTTGTCTGAAAGGCTATTTTCTTGGAAGGGAACAGAAGCTATGCTCACTGCTCACCGGAGAGCCCACCACTATCTGTAGATCCTGAGTAAACAGAAGGCACTGGCCTTTTACCTCAAAAATTATTTTGATGATGTAGAGTACATAGCTTATCTTCAAAAAGGAATTTTACATACTCATAAAGGAACCAACTTTACCTGAAGGTGACATTTTTCTTAGAATGACTACTATACAAATTTAGGTATTTCATCTTGCAACTTGCTACACAACAACCTTCCGGAGGTAATTATAGATTCCTTGGATGAGAAAAGCCATTATTAAATGCCTAGTTAATTAACTCCTATCCTCCCCATTAATGTTCTTTATTACAAGTAAACTATTTGCCTATATTATTTGAAGTACTTTTAAAGTTTCTTTGGAAAACAAAAGAAATACTACTTGGACTTGATACATTTTACTAGCTTTGCAATGGTGGTACATGATTTCCTTCAATAAAATAATTCAAAATACTAAATAAAACATTAACTAAAATATTTACTATTATAATTAAATCATTAAGCCAGTGTGATATCATTTACTTGAAAAGAAAGATAATGCAAATTGTTATGAAGAAGTGCATCTTGGATTCTCTCTTGGAAATTATACTCTAATGTCTATTATTTTTTGCAAAAACATGGCTCTTAATTTTCCCCTCAGAGACAATAGGTACACATACTCAGCAGAACTTAGATTCCCCCCTAATAATCAATTGGTTCTCTTAAAAGAGAGGTTCTCTTTAAACTGAAATCTCTTACTTGCAGGAAAACAAACAAACAACTAATTGTTAGGATATTAGTAATAGGTTCATGATGTAGGGGGAAAAAACAGCGAAAAATTAATTTTCCCATCTTTTCTGGGCTATCTAAAGAAAGCTAATGAGTAGCTTAAACTTCCTCTAGATGTGGAAATGGTAACCAGCTTGTCCTAAGACTAGTGGAAAATAGTGATATAATAGTTTAGTCTCTAGTATTAACAACAACTACTTCTTCTTCTTCTTCTTCTTCTTCTTCTTCTTCTTCTTCTTCTTCTTCTTCTTTTTTTTTTTTTTGAGACACAGTCTCACTATGTAATCCTGGATGGCCTGGAATTATATAGATCACGCTTGCCTTAAACTCAAGAGAGATCCACCTGTCTCTGCCTTCTAAGTGCTGGGATTAAAGGCATGGACTACTACATACTACTATTGAATTAGCCTTTTCAAAGCCTATTCAATTAAGAATCGAGACTAA
Organism: Rhizomys pruinosus; assembly: GCA_009823505.1. Lineage (NCBI taxonomy): Eukaryota > Metazoa > Chordata > Mammalia > Rodentia > Spalacidae > Rhizomys > Rhizomys pruinosus. The sequence goes on along the minus strand of VZQC01015718.1, from coordinate 2,380,550 downwards.
CTTCAATTAATAAAATAGGGGATACTGATTCAAAGTCCATTATGTTTAAAAAGAAACATATTCAAAGGAAACCTCTCATGGCATCACTGATCCTACTTATGACTATGAAGTTATAAGAAAAGCTTGTTCACAAATAGTTATCAAAATGATATACAAAAAAACTCAATACACTTATAAGTCTACATGTCTACCCATCATGTCTACCTATCATGGTTCCTACTTGGGAATGACTTTTACTAACTTATTTATCCTTTAAGTGGAAAATATGTATGCTTATAATTGCTAATGATGACCTTATTTTACCAAATAGTTAAATAATCACCTCCCCAATATCTCATTTACAATGTTAATTTAACTGTGAAGAAAGAATTCACCAAACAAAGCTAGTAACCAATCCTCTAACTGGATTTCAAAGTAACAAAGTAAAAATTATTTTCAACATCTTACATATCATCAGTGAAAATTGTAATTGAGTTTATTACTAACATCAGACACTACATATGAACAATGAAAACTAGATTACCCTTATAATTCCAGCTGGCAGTCTTGCCTAAAATATATGTGGTTTCAAACTTTAATCATGTTTATAAGTTTTTAGTAATATGATATAAAATAGGTTTTTGTCTATTTCTATCTATATTATAGCTTATAATTATAAGAGAATGTTTATATTTCTATGTCAACAGTCTACTCTGGAGGAATAGGAGACCACCTACCACAGTTACCTATCTTGCCCTGAGCACAGAATTCATATCAGAGACAGTTCAAAATTTCAACATCAAAGAAAAGAATGTCAAGCATGTTGAGGCTGAAACAAATTTCAGAGACTTCACTAACTCATTGTAGGTTAACTTTCTGTACTGAAAGGCTCCCATCTAATACTGACAAGTTAGTAAAAACTTTTCTATTACAGGTGTTACCAATTAAAACAGTATGCATGCAAGAATCTACATGCTCACTAATGCCAAATGAGGGCAGGGGCACTTGTTAGTGAGATATTCCCTACATTCCTTCATTAAGAACATGGCTGGATGCTATAATGTACTAAGCACAGGACAGTATATTAAAACATTTTTCTTTCTTTAAATTTATAGTAAATTAAGAAAGGATAAGGGAGTATATACCCTCATGACTCTTAGAACTCACAATGAAATTCTAAAAAAATACTGAAAATATATAAAAGTAAAAAATAGGCCAAATCTAGTTTTTGAAGCTATTCTCCAAGTAAATCAACATTTAATACTATTCCATTACTAAAAAATCCTGAATGTTAACTAGCATAATACACAATTTAAAATAAACAAGCCAGGTGTGGTGGATCACTCCTTTAATCCCAGCACTCAGGAAGCAGAGGCAGGTGGATCTCTGTGAGTTCCAGGCCGCCAGGGCTACAGGGAGACCCTTTCTAAAACAAACAACAAACAAACAAACAATACCCCCAAAACAAAAACAAAAACAAAACACTAAAAACAGTTGTATGAGTTATAATAATATGTGAAAGTTGTAACAATAGTAAATCAAATATAAATGAAAATATCAAATCAGACTTAAGTCTTTTTTTTTTTTTAAACCTTAGTTGTAGAAGTAATATCTTTTTTTTCCCCCTTGATGTCCAAGCTATTTAATCTCTTTAGAAAGATGTAGTCTCTGGTTATTTAACACAATCAACTACAATGTTAATGCAAAGAATAAAGCATGCACATATGAATATAACTACAAATAATAAATGACCATACCACCAGAATTTATGCACAATAATGAAAGCTAACAGTTCTATTTATTATCACAGCCACAGGAAAAAAATAATGAGGATAGCAGTTTTATTTGTTCTTCTACAATTTGTATTTCTGTAGAGTTGCCAGAGACTTTTTTTTTATTTCTCTTTTCGAGACAGGGTCTCTCTGTAGCCCCAGCTATCCTGGAACTCACTCTGTAGACCAGGCTGGTCTTGAACTCATAAAGATCCGCCTGCCTCTGCTTCCCAAGTGCTAGGATTAAAGGCGTGCGCCACCACGCCCGGCCTAGAGACTTCTTACTATGTCAACATTTTTCACATTACAGTCAACAACTGTGATCTAATTTAACAACAAAGTAAGCAACCCATCCTGAAGTTTGCTTCAATTTATATAGAAAGCATTATGTTTTTATATCTCACACTTCAAATCTAAAATAAAACAGCATCTTGAACTTAAGTATTAAAGGTTTCCCCTCAAAATTTTATTGTTAATCTAGTCTTAGTAATATTTTCAATACAGTAAGGATATCATGGAAAACATAAAAATGTTGACTTTAAGAATAAGAAAATAGCAAATATCACTTAGGAAAGAATTTAACATAGAGAAATAATTAATTTTCCTTCAATGTAAGTTCTAGAACCCAATTCACTCTTCTATTATTTTTATTTTTATTTTTTTTATATTAAACCCAATTCCAGATTTACTGGGGTTGTCTATGCTGTTCAATTATATTTAGCTGACTTGAGGAAAGTCCTTTATGGTTCTGGGATACCAATCTTGTAGGCATTGCTAGGTGTTTAAAATTTTGGAATTAATTTCTTAAATCAAGTATCAATCATGACAAAAAGTTTGGGGTCTTAAAAAACATTAAGGGCCAAGAAGTAAAAATACTATATTCATGGAACAACAAAACACTCAAGTAGCAGGAAGTCAAAGAATGAGCCTGGAAGTCATCGAATCTAATTTCCTTTGTATGGGGACGAACTGCAGAATCAGAGAAAGCTTGGCTCAAATACCGATTTGCCATTAAATACATGTAACCTCTGTTATTTGACCTGTATGAGTTCCAGTTTTCCCTTAATTGTAATATCACCAAACTTAGTCATCTACTCTATAGTCACTGCAAGAATTCAATGAATGCCTAGTTTGTAATAAATATCCTATAAATCCTAACTGCTATTGACAGGTGACAAAGGTAAGGTAGAGAATTAAGTGTCTTGCTTAGGTTAAACAGTGTGCTGGGATCTTTCTGATTTCTATTAGATAGGTTGAGGCTCAAGATGAGCTAAAAGTCAGACATTGCTAAAGTATCCTGTTATGGATATAATAAAATACAAACTAATATTAATTATTCAGTCGGCTCACAGAATGATTCCTCCGATCCATATACCCATCCTTTTACTGTAGGTAGGAAATCTGAGGTGAATGGTAATGGGGGAAAAGGTGACAGAAACAGAGAGGAAAAAAAATGAAGTTCCAATCTCAACTAAGAATTAATCACCTGCTACAACATGCTGATCTCTACAAAATACTACTGAAGACAAATTACAATTATCTTCTTCCTCCAAATATTTAAAATCTAGCTAGCAAGATGGAGATTTGACAGACACTGGGGAAGAAAAAGGAAGTTACCCTCTGTAGACCTATATGTAGAATATGGCCATTATTAACGTACGGAACTACTAATGTGTAAGACTTCTAGTTACTGGACATAAAGGGCTTGCTTGTTACAGGATAACTACATAATGTTCTATCTCTCCAGACTTAACCATTTAAGACTACCATTAAGATGTTCTTTTTTTTTTTTTGTCTTTTCAAGACAGGGTCTCCCTGTAGCCCCAGCTGTCCTGGAACTCACTCTGCAGACCAGGCTGGCCTTGAACTCACAAAGATCCGCCTTCCTCTGCCTTCCGAGTGCTAGGATTAAAGGCGTGCGCCACCACACCCGGCAAGATGTTCTTTAACTTATGAGCAGTGACATACAAGGGGAACTTTTACAAATGAACAAGTAAGCATGAAGACTTCATATTTTTTCTTCAATTAGAAATAATAACAAATCAAAAGACTTTCTGTTTTAGTAGACACTCATATCTGAAATGATATACATAAACATGTTGTATTCTTGAATGCAGTATGGGGGGGAATGGTGCAGAAAGATTTCTTTAACATTACTAAAATACTACCCTCAACCTAAACTGAAAAGCCTGTCCCAGGGAAGTAGGTTCATTGATTCTCATCAAGTGGCTAAAAAGACACTGTTATTCAAAAATGGATAGTGTGCTTGGAAAATTTTCATTTTGTTCCACCACCACCCCCTCCCCAAAACCTGTCCCCTCTAAAACCCCAGACTCAAAGATTCTTTTCTAAGGAACAGAACGTACTACTGTTTATTACACTGAGAAGAGGGGAAGGACTACTATAAACTAAAAGGTTTTATGAGGTTCAATAATGGTCCCTTAAGGGGAAGGGGAAGAAAAGCCTACATAAAGATACAAAAATGTTAATTGTGGCTATCGAAGTGACCACTTTGGAATAGACTTCTCCTTCTTTTTTCTTGTCAATAAAAAGTTGCAGGCAAGTGCTCTACTTAGATGTAATTTTCATTCTGAGGGAGGGATAAGATATAAGTAAACTAGTAAAAGGACACTGAAGTTCATGTAAGCTCCTACAGAGAAAAACAGAGTACATAATTAGGGGAGTAGAGTAATTTGGAATAGTATCACCTAGAAGACAACTTTTAAAATAAAATGATAGGGTTGGGGCCAGGTTCAGCAACAATATGGCCAGTATTTGGGCTAAAGTAACGGTAAAATATGAAATCAGAGAGGGGAACAAAGATCAGACCACCATCAAGAGTCTGAAAGTGTGATATGAAGGGGTTAAAGACTTCTAAATTGGGAAACAATTTTCTTGTATATCTGGCCATATTATTTTATGTATCCCCAGTAATGCGAAGTTGAAACTCACTCACAAACTGACCCTCACTTGTTGAAATAAGAGCTATAATAAAGTCTTAGTCACACAAGCACAAGGACCTGAATTTGGATCCCCAGCACCCACAAAAAATCTGGGTGATTTAAGACAGTGAATATACCTAACCCCAGTGCTGGGGTGGTGCAGGGGGAAGGTTATGGAGATAGGTTGCTGGTCAATGAACCTAGCCAAATCAACTCCAGGCTCAATGACACCTGTCTCATAAAATAAGGTGAAGAGCGACAGAGGAAGACATCTGATGTTGACATATGCCTTCCACATGCAACAGGACACAGACACAGATGCACCTGCATGACAAGTATACATTTTCACATGAACATGTACAAATACCATCCAACAGTGAAAATAATATATGATAGTATTTGGCTTCTTTTCAACTGTTCTGTATGATAATTACTTTCATTCTCTCATCACTTCCTACCTCAAAATCAGTTCTTAAATTCAGCACCCATTTCAAAAGTCCTCTAAAACTAGACTAGGAGGATGTGATGGTTAATCCTGGGTGTCAACTTGACTGGACTAAGGGACAAATAAGAGAAAAAGGGTCTTCTGATTGGACTGCCTCAACCCGGATGGCCCACCCCCAAATGTGGGTGTTACCTTCTGCCGGCAGGCAGTATCTAAGGCCACGGCAGAAGGAGCTGGTCCCTTTTTTTTCTCCTGCAGCTTGCCTCTCTCATCTGGTGAGTTTGTCTTGCTGCTGTGATCAACCTTTCGGATCCCAGCGTGTACTGAGACTGGCAGATCTCCTGGAACCCATTTGGGCCTTCAGCAGTGGATTGGGACTACTGAGACATCCAGCCTTGCAGACTGAGCAGTTCCCTGGATTCTTGTCTCGGCCTTTCCAGTGTGGTGCAGCTACTGTTGGAATCCTTGAACTCTGTCACGTGAGCAAATCAATAAATTGTATATAGCTATATATATTCATCCTGTTGCTTCTGTTTCTTTAGAGAACCCTGACTAATACAGAAGAGAACTGGAACAGCACGTACCAGTTACTTAGTTACTGTCTACCTGTGCCAAGCACCATTTTACGTTTGGTTTATATAGTATTTCATTCTGTGAGAATGAAGTATCTACCACATTCCATCTCTGTGTCTCTTGGTTCTTCCACTTTTTTAAAATTTTTTAAGTTTTTCATTTGATAATTTACTTTTTCTTGAGAGTAACTAGGCTCAAATAACCAATGACTAACACTGTATATGACAACCTAATTTTTAGTAAATGTCTACTGTAACAAAAGACATGACTGTGATCTGCTATTAGTTGGCTTACTAATTTGATAACTGTGTTCAAATGCTGACTTTTTTTTTTTTTTTGAGACAGGGTTTCCCTTTAGGCCCAGCTAGCCTGGAGCTGGCTATGTAGACCAGGCTGGCCTTGAACTCACAGAGATCCGCCTGTCTCTGCCTCCCAAAGTGCTGGGATTAAAGGCATGCACCACCATGCCGGGCCTAAGACAGTTCTTAGCTGCCATGTGGGTGCTCTGCAAGAGCAGTCAGTGCTGTTAACTGCTGAGCCATCCGACTCTAACATTTTAAAAATAAGAATCTCTTCTCACCAAGCAACTTAAGTTAATTTTCTTTCTGATTTGTTTTTATTTTATGTGCATGAGTACTTGGCCTGTATGTACACAGTGCCACAGAAGCCAAAAGAGGGTGTCAGATCCCCTGGAACTAGAGATGATTGTTTACTGTCATATGGGTGCTGGGACCCAAACCTGAGTCCTCTCCAAGAGCACCTGGTGCTCTTAACAACTGAACATCTCTCCAGCTCCCCAAAACTTAGTAATTTTCTAGAATTTAGAACAAATGAAAGCTTTAAGCAATCTTTTAAAACTCTATTCATGAATCAATATGTGAATGCAAACTTACTTCACTTATCTGAAACACTGGATATGTATTCTACATTGGTGCTAGGCTAGTAACCAAAGTAGCTTCAGCTTTACTTCTTTAAATGTAGCTTACTTGCTCTTTCAGCTATTGATGTGGCTGTTAAGTAAGTATGAAGAATCCAGTAATCAGGCCCCCACTATGTTTAGAAAGAAGGATTCTAAATATTCATTCTAGAAACGTCAATTTACATTTTAAAGCAATCTCTGTATGTATAATTTAACAAATTGCATTCTTTGCTATGAAAAAAATAATCAAGAATTATATGACTAGCATAATGCTTTCATAATCCCCTACCTGTTCAGGAGATTCCCAAGACCTTGCAATCTGAATAATTTTTGGAGGCCAGCCTGCGGATACATAGTGATACTTTATCTCAAAAAATTAAACGAAAAAGCCATCTTATTTTGAAAAGGTATACAGTGAACTATAGATAAGACTGGTGGTTAGGGGTACTTTGTCTTCACAAAGTATGTGTACAAATTTTTTTTATAAATTCATTTTCTTCTGAATTAAAAATTAGCAGGTAATCTAAAGATATTTATCAATAAGTACTTGAGGCCCCTAAGTGTTTAAAAATTAACTTTAAGAGTTTGTCTTTCCTGTTTAAATCATGACTAACCAAAACCAGAAATAATATCTGCAGTGTTGTTTTCCCATGGGTTTTCAAAACTACTTCAGAGTATATAATGTATATTAGAATTTGCCTGTAAAATGAATTATGAAAATTATGAAAAAGAGACTTTACAGTTGTAAAGTCTCTTTTTTGAAAATGTTGGCATAGTAAATAAAAATAAAGTTCATAATTATGAAAAAAAAAAGAGTTTGTCTTATTTGAGATCTAACTAAAAACTTCTTTTGTGGTATGGGTATCTTGAGCTTTCCACTAGTCAGAAGAAGACATGGAAAGGAGTGGCAGAATGATGACTGAGTGCAGCAAGGTAAGCAAGATCAGCTCTAGAGAGAGATGTGCATACAGGTGGTCTCCTGAGAACTGCCACAGGGTGGCTGGAGAGCATTTCAGTAAACTATATCTATTTTTAAAAATTTTTATGTGCATGAGTGTATTGCCTGCATGTACTCATGTTGTGCAATGCCCACTGAGGTCAGAAGAGGGCGTTAGATCCCCTGGAACCAGAGTTATAGAAGATTGTTAGCCACCATGTGGGTGTTAGGAATTCAATGCAGGTCCTCTGCAAGAGCAACCAGTGCTCTTACCCACTGAGCCTTCTCTCCAGCCCTGTAAACTGTATCTAAAATACTCCAAAATTTAAGCTTACAAGTCAATGTATGTATGAATTTTATCTGGAAAAAAAAAATCCTATCAAGAATATAGTCGAAATCTACCCCAAAATATAAACCCCCAAACCAGGAAAAAGATGCTAAACTTTAGTAATAAGCTTAAAATTATGGCATTTTGTGAGTCTTTGAAATAAAGATAACTGTATAAAGACAGATATTCTCTTCTTAATTTTAGGTCTTTTCTTATCTATTCTATAAGAAACTAAACAGTTTATTAGGAAAAACAAATATTCTTCAAGAGATAATAAATGAAGACATGATAGTCATAATAAGAAGACAAACAGCAAAGATTAAAAGCAAATGGCACTTTCTATTTTCACTCATCTGGCTTTTATTAAACAATTTCAATAAACAGATTTTGTTAGGTCAAGATGTAATCTCCCTTCACTAATCTGTATTTTAAGGACTGCAATATGATTCGTTTCACCCAAAAGCATCCTCTGAGTCATACATATTGATTCTTATTTCCTAACAAAGAAGGAGAAAGTGAAAAATTAGGGATTCAAATTTTATTTAGATCTACCACATTTGAGAGGTATTTAGCCAAGGTTAGCAAAATCCAGGCACTAAACACACACACACACACACACACACACACACACACACACACACACACACAAAATTCAAAGGTGAGCAAGATATAATAGTCTCTGTTCCAGAAAAACTCCCAATTCACGAGGAAGGATGGATAGGCCAATAAAAAAGACAAATGGTATAATTGATAAATGATAGTACTCAATTCATATAACAACACATACAGCTAGAAAGATGGTGTGGTAGTCTGAATGAGAGTGTCCCCCCATAGGCTTTAAGTATTCAGACATTTTGTCTGCAGTTGGTGGCACTGTTCTTGGAGGTCTTAGACGGTGTGGCCATGCTGGAGGAAGTACGTCACTGGGGGCAGGCTTAGTGAGTTTAACAAGCCTTGCAGTCTCCAGTCTCTCTCTCTCTCTGCTTCCTGTGCTCACTGTGAGATGTGACCCTTGGCTTGCTGCTCCAGCCCCGGCCACCATGCCTCCCCCCACAATGGACTCTAATTCCCTCAAACTGTCAATCGTAAGCTCAAATAAACTCTTCCTTTTATAAGTTCCCTTGGTCATGGTGGTTTTATCACAGCAACAGAAAAGTGACTAATACAGATGGATACTGTTTTCAGAATGCACACATGATAGTCTTTTAAACCAAAACAATAAAAAAAGAAACATTACACTTTAAACTAATTGCTTTTTCAGTGCTCACAATCAAAAATGTTATATTCAACTTTGAATAAGCAATTCCTTTAAACAAAAATATTCTTTTAGGAACATGGAGTCCACAGGGAAAGGACTTCCAAAGCCAGGCACGCCTGCTTATTTATAGTCACTCATTGAAGAAGGTTCTATGATGATCCCTGTTATGTGGATGAGAAAAGAGCCCAGAATCATCCACGTATTGGTTCCCATGGTCATATAGGAGTACTATATATCACGGTCGAACACAGGTAGGCCTTGGCCTCCAATTTATAGGAAATGAAATAGGGTTCTCTAAATAAAAACAAAAAGTATTAAGGCTGAAGAGATGGCTTAGGAGTTTAAGAGTACTGGCTGCTCTCGTAGAGGACCTGGATTTGGTTCCCAGCATCTACATGATGGCTAACAACCATCCATAACTCCAGTTCCAAGGGACCTGACACCCTCCTCTGACTTCCACAGGCAGGGTACAACATGGGTGCCTGGGTGAACTTATATACACATGCAGGCAAGACACTCATACACACAAAAATTAATAAATAGTGATTCTGAGCTATGTAAGCATAAAAATGTGTCATACGTAGATGAAATCAGTACTAGAGTCATGGCAGAGAAAGAGACAGACTAGGTAGCTAAATATGTGGTCTTGACGCTTTGCTTATGGGCACTGACCAAAAGCAGCTGAACAAAGAGCTGATAAATTCCTGCTAATGCCACTGGTTAAGAACTACTCCCTTCTTTCATATTCTGTGCATTGATTCTGTGAAGTTACAATTGGGCAGATGAAGAAAGTCTAACGAAATTGCTCACAACATAATTTTTGCTTCCTTTTCCCAACTTTTTTCTTTTTTTGGTCTTTTTGAGACAGGGTCTCCCTGTAGCTCTGGCTGTCCCGGAACTCACTCTGCAGACCAGGCTGGCCTCAAACTCACAGAGATCCGCGTGCCTCTGCCTCCCAGGTGCTAAGATTAAAGGCGTGCGCCGCCGCGCCCGGAATTTATTTATTTCTGTATGTGTATGAATGTACTGTCTGCATGCAAGTTTGTGCACCCGTGTCGTGCAATGCCACGGAGGTCAGAAGAGAGTGTCGGATTCCTCTGGAACTGGAGTTCTCCTGGAATTGGAGTTTCAGACGGTTCTTGGCCGCCATGTGGGTGCTGGGGATCGAACCCGGGTCCTCTGTAAGAGCGGTTGGCGTTCTTAACCACTAGGCCATCTCTCCAGCCCCCCTTTTCCCAACTTTTTAAAGAACTCTTATGTCCTGCCCTCACTCATTCCTTCATTGTCTGATGCTTTATTTTCCTATGAAATGACAGAAAGCGGAGATCAGAATACATCAAAGGATTGAACTGTCTTTTCAAAAAAGCTGTAATTTTTTTTTAAATCCTTACTAAAATGATCTGAACCTTACACACAACCTTACATACGTTAACACTTAACTGAGGAAATTGCTTAAATGCTCTCAGTTGATTACTCTAACCCAAGTGTAGTTGAATTAGATCTTAACTTCCATTTGATCTCAAATATTTTTAGTTTTATACACAGCCTAAAAATACTTGATTTATAAACAGTACACACATATTTACAGGACTTCCTGTACAGGGCCCCATATAGGACCCGTATGTACATGCAGAATATACAATGTGGCTGTCTCTGCCCACCTCCATCTTTCAGCTCCCCCAACTGCCCCACCACCTGCCTCTAAGGTTTCACTGTACCGCCTAGGCTGACTTAGAACTTGCTATGTAGCCCAGCTGAGGATGATCCTCCTACCTCTGCCTCTCTCTCCAGTACTGGGATTATAGAAGTAAGTTACAATGCCTGGTTCTGGCCCTATTTTTTTTTTTTAATTTTTTAAAACTTTTATTTATTTTTGTATGTGTATGAATGTACTGTCTGCATGTAGGTTTGTGCACCCGTGTCATGCAATGCCACAGAGGTCAGAAGAGGGTCTTGGATTCCCCTGGAACTGGAGTTCTCCTGGAATTGGAGTTACAGACGGTTCTTAGCCACCATGTGGGTGCTGGGGACCAAACCCGGGTCCTCTGCAAGAGCAGTCGGTGCTCTTAACCGCTAGGCCATCTCTCCAGCCCCATGGCCCTATTTCTTGATTTTACCACATAAGACCCTTTTTTAGGAACCAATGTATATTCAGTAATATGTCAGTTTGATCCATGTGATTATTACTTCCTCATAGTAAACACCATAGGTAATGAAGATCTCTGTGAGTCTATGCTACATTTTATTGCCCTGTCTCTACAGTACAGACATCTCCAACAGACACTCTCACTCACTATAATATTCATGTGGCTGCCTATCCTATATTAGCTAAACTAAGTATGGTCTCAATTTACAGGCTGGAGATTATAGTATAGGGGATAAGAAACAATAAAATAAAGTAAAACAACAACTGGGGTAAATGCCACAGAATGTTAAAAGAACACATCCATCATTTGGGGATGTTGGGGTTTTGTCTAAGTGAAAGATTCAATTGGATCATTGAGAAGGAAGGCACCCTATATAGCTAGTAGTATGGAATAAGACGAAGCTAGGGAAATAATCAAAGATTTTGCAAAACTTTCTAAATAATTTTGACCTTTACATAAAGGCAATGAAAAGATGGGCTGGAGAGATGGCCTAGCGGTTAAGAGCGCCAACCGCTCTTACAGAGGACCCGGGTTCGATCCCCAGCCCCCACATGGCGGCCGAGACACCGTCTGAAACTCCAATTCCAGGAGAACTCCCAGTTCCAGGGAATCCGAGACCCTCTTCTGACCCTCCGCGGCGTTGCACGACACAGTGCACAGACCTGCATGCAGACAGTACATTACTTACAATACAGAAATAAATAAAATTAATAATAAAAAATATTTTAAAGAAAAGTTAATACAGGATGTTAGTCAAGGAAAAGACATAATCAGATTAACATTTCTTCTGGTAAGTCATCCTGAATGCAATGTTTTTAAAAGCAGAGCAGAGGGGCTGGAGAGATGGCTCAGCGGTTAAGAGCACCGACTGCTCTTGCAGAGGACCTGGGTTTGATTAAACCTACATGCAGACAGTAATACTCATTACATCAAAAAAAAAAAAAAAAAAAAAAAAAGCAGAGCAGAAGTGGAAGTGGATAAAGTCAGACCTTGTAAGGAATTTATTCCAGTGGACAGGCAGGAGAATGTGGTGGCTGAAACTAACTGGGTAGCAACAGAGATGCACAGGGGTGAATCATTAAAGAGATGTTTGGATACAAAACTGATAGGACATGTTGGTGAAAGATGATAGAAACAAAGGAAAAGAAAGCATCAAAGATGCCATCAGGCTTATTTGCTTAACTGGATAGAAAAGAACAGCTCACGTGAAGATGAGGATTTTTTGGTTTGCTTGTGTCTGTTTTCCAGGGAAGAAGGGTAAAGAGGAGCCTGAGGTTATCTTTGAGACACCCAATGATATCATGTACTAATTCAGTTTGAATCATCCTTATAGACAGAGGTCATCCTATTCACTCCCCACTCTAAGGTGTCGGTTACAGTAAATCCAAACCTTGTCTCAGTAAACACATTGTTTGTCTTCCCCATTATACTGTAAGTTTCATAAAAACAGTGACCACTTCCATTTTGATTCTTATTTTATCATAGCTCTTTACAAAATTCTTGTATATAGTAGCATATCAAGAAATAATACTTCTAAGAGATAGTAATTTAAGACATAATGTACCCAGTAAAGACAGAGCTATGAAAATCATTTAAAAATGTTAGTTCTGGGGCTGGAGAGATAGATGACTCATTGGTTAAAAACTTGGGTTCAGTTCCCAGAACTCTCATGGTGGCTAACAACCATCCATGACAGTTCAGGGGATCCAATGCCTTTGACACTGCACAATATGGATACACTTGCATAGACATGGGCAAAACAATCATACACATAAAATAAAATTTAAAGATGTTAGTTCTGATTTTATTATATGACATATTATTTCTAATTTTATGTATTTTCCTCTTAGAGAAAAGTTATATGTCTAAGAAATAGAACTTGATATATCATGAAAATGCAACTGTATGGTTTGGGACTTCCTGTATCTTTAAAAATGCCCAACAGGGGCTGGAGAGATGGCTCAGAGGTTAAGAGCGCCAGAGTGCCAACTGCTCTTGCAGAGGATACAGATTCGATTCCCAGCACCCACGTGGTGGCTAAGAACCATCTTTAAGCTGGGTGTGACGGCACATGCCTTTAATCCTAGCACTCAGGAGGCAGAGGCTGGTGGATCTCTGTGAGTTCCAGGCCACCTGGGGATATAGGGAGACACTGTCTCAAAAAAAAAAAAAAAAAAACCCAACAGAATATAAATTTTCACTATAAAAAGCAATATGCTTTAACAATGCTTATTAATGTAAATTGTTTTATTCATTTACAAGCAAACAGCATTTCATACTTCTTTACTAACAAAAAAAAATTGAAGCATGAAAGTTTCTGAGCAGACCTGTTATAACTATAACCTCAAAAATAAAAAATGGCTACCTATATTTCATATATTTTATATAATGTAATTTTCATGAGCAAAATTAAGAGTTCTATTTACATTAAAATTAAAGTGGGGACTGCATATTTTATGCATAATTTCCAGCTTTATCTGTTCTTTTCAACCATCTTCCACTGAGGATGTATATGATTTATTTATTTTTGGTCTTTTTTTTTTCTTTTTTTTTTTGATATTTATTTATTTATTTTTTTTTTTTTTTTTAATGTGTATGAATGTACTGTCTGCCTGTAGGTTGGTGCACCCATGTCGTGAAATGCCCCGGAGATCAGAAGAGGACGTCAGGTTCCCCTGGAACTGGAGTTTAAGACAGTTCTTAGCCGCCATTGTGGGTGCTGGGAATTGAATCCGGTCCTCTGCAAGAGCAGTTGGCACTCTTGACCCCTGAGCCATCTCTCCAGCCCCCACTTTTCTATTTTTAATTAGCCATTTTATTAATTAAATCTGTTCACTGACAATTTCATACATGTATATAGTACACTCTGGTAATGCTCACCACTACCTTTTTTTAAAATCTCCCTTCCATCTGTCAACCTGGACTCCTCACTGCAAATCTGTTCCCTACATTCATATTTTGTTTTGTTTTATGACACTGAGTTTAACCAGGGCCATCCGTGTGACCATGGGTTTGGAACTATCTGTTGGAACTTGGTGGGCTCACCAGTAGGTATCCTGAAGATATTGTCTCCTCTTCTCCCAGAATCTGTCAGTAGCTAATAGGACAAGTTGGACTCCATGAGCCCCTCCCCTATCCAGAACTGACTACTGACAGGCCAGTCTCTTGCATATGCCTTAGATGGGAGGTTTATTTATTTATTTATTTATTTATTTATTTATTTATTTTTNAAAAAAAAAAAAAAAAAAGCACTGATAGTTCATTCAACCTCATTCGCTTTGGTTTATGGCTACAAAAACTAAGTACACGATAATTTTAACAACATTCTTCTACCATTCACTTCTAACTTTGGAAGTATATTACACACCTCATTTTAATCTTCAATACACCCCATTCCATATATATATGTTTCCAAATCTTCAGTTTTCCTCTTATAAATATTTTAACATTAAATATCAAACCCAAAGGCTATATATTTTCTCTTTTGTATATTGTCTGAGAATTTTAAGTAATATATTTAAGATTATGATAATGCAAACTGATAAGAGACACTAATGGGGGCAACAGGAGATACATATAAACTCAAAACAAAGAAAAAACTCATCAAATGCTTTGAGTTATGGTTTGCCATGTATTACTTTTTTGTATTAATTAATATTCCAAAATTGTCTGCTCTACACAAAGTTGAACAACCTCTTAAGTTCTGAATTCATGACACTGACCTTAGACTTTCTCAGAATGATTTTTAGTGCACTCTGTTATTAGTAAAACCTGTTCAAACACATGCCCCCATCTGCCAGCACCCCATCTGCAAAAGAGCTTCTTATTCTTGTGGCCAGTACAACTCCTTCTGCTTCCTCCCCTTTGCTACAAGCCAGCTGTATGGTAATTAGGAGCAGCAGCTGAAAACTACTGCACAGTAACAAAGCTGACTGAGAACAGAGACTTCCCCTCTGGGAAGCACTTGCAACAGGAATAGAGCTGGTAAGCTACTTCAACAGGGTACAGATCACAATTATGTTTGTATGGAGCATCTGCATGTGTAGGGGTTCATACATGTAAACAAGTTAAGCATGAGATTTCCATATGACTTAAAAACTTAAGGAATAAAGCAAGCACAGGGTGCAAAAGGTCTAAATTTCTAAGTACATTTGCTAAAGACCAAAGCTCAGTTTTTAAAATGTTTTAAAGTCTCAAATCTTATATAGTAATGAGTATAACCACTTTGTTAAGATAATTTAAAAAATATGCTAAATGTTCCATTTTTCAGTTACCAAATTTAGGAGGTTTAGAAATAGAAAAAGTTTTAAACCTTAAAATAAAGAACTAATACCAAAATAAATTGTTTTCAATTTTTACATAGCACTTTTAAGATTATATTTAATGGTATTTCAATCCAACACATTTATTCTGAACATGGGAATATCTCCAAACAAAATACCAAGATGTCATGTGCCATTTTCTTCATTGACCTAGACATAATGGGGTTAATTTTTATACAGGGTAGTCACAGTGAATGAATTTACATAATGTAAGTAGAACCAAATCACATTAACTTTTCATATGCAGTATTTTCCCATTTAGAGACGATTATGAGCCACTCAGGAAACTAAAAAAAAAACTGACTATTCAAAATTGGTGTTGTGTATTTTCTTTCACAATTTGAAAAAAAAATCAAATTGCTAAGCCTAAAAAAATGTACTAATATATAAAATGAATTAGTGACACTTTTTAAGGCTTCATGACAGTGTTTTTTTTTTTTTCCTACACAGCCATATTTCCTGTGTATGACTTTGTTTTGCCTTTACAGCAACCCTAGGACACAGGTATTGCTATTCTCTCTATTTTACATAGGAGACTTGGAAAGTGATAGGGCTAAGAACTAAGGCAGATCTGACTGGCTTCATCATCCACACACTTAAGCTCTCTGCTATTCTGACATAAACCAAAAGTGAAGACTGGGTTTGCTTTCTTAATTGTTGTCTCCAAAGCAGTCCATGGAGCACAGTAGTACTGAACATGGCAAATTAATAGATGACAATATAAATAAATGTGCAGTGGTTTGTTTTTTTTTTTTTTAGAGTAATTCAGGTGAAAAAAAAGTCACAAAAATTTGTAAATTTTTAAAATAATCTTAACTGTTAAGACTGTGCAGAATTAAAATTTGTTTGCTTGTCAAGTTGACCAAAACTGTCTAACAATCATCTTGAAAGTCTCAGATAAAATAAGAGCAAACTTGGAGTGATCTTAGTACTTTGCATATTTTCATAAATTTATTTACTCGTGTTTTATTGTGTAACTACAAAATGATCTTGTTCTTTTAGCTAACAACATATTCCTTGACTTCAAATACAAATCAAGCCTATGAGTTTTCATAAAATAAAAACTTTTGTATAATGCATGTAAAGTACCAGAACTGAGTTCAACAAAATAGTATCAACTATCTTTTTTAAAGATGTAATAGCAATATTTCCTCAAAAAACAAACTTGACAGTAATAGAGTGCTAAAATCCACAAATTCAGACAAGATTTACAAACACAGTGCAATACTGCCCCTACATGTTCATACTAGTAGCAACAATGACATTTTTTTAAATTCCATGTAAAGATGTCTGTGGATGAATTGAAAGGCTGTTTAAACTGTTCCCATGTTATGAATCACTCTCACACAAAACATAATAAAAGAATAACAAATTTCAATTTTTACAGTCAAATCAGTAAAGAAATTTAAAGTAACAGAATTTTATTCAACATTGCCATGTATTTTTTCCTCTCAAATCAGATAACCCTATACCATGTAAAGATATAGAAAATAACCAAAACAAGTTAACTAAGGTGCTATGTGTTCTTATCATCAATATTTAACCTTTTCCGCCTTAGGTTTCTTTACTCCTACATTTATTTCAGGCAGGAGATTCAACTTATAAGTCTTAGTTTAATTAAAGTAAATTTCAAAGTGTATTCATGAAATTCTATCATAAAATGATGTTTTCCAAGTTAACTGTTAATATCAACACTGGCATAAACAGTGGACCAATGCAATGCTTCAAAGCATTATTTACAATGAAGTAACTGGTACCAAATGGAAACTCTGAAATAATCTAATTCTCAAAAACAAAACAAAACAAAACAAAAAAACAGGCAAATAATGCTAATGTAACAGAGTATGTGTGCTTATAATAAAATGATGAAAAAAGCCTGCTACTGTGTAGTTCAACAGTTCCATGAAGAAAAAGAGAACTACAAGAATACTATTAATGTTTGAGAAATACAGATACATGCAAAAGGAAAAAACTGAATTGCAAGCCCCTAACGCTGTGGAGGTCAGAAGGGGACATCGGATTCCCCTGGAACTGGAGATGGTTCTCGACCTACATGTGGGTGCTGGGGATCAAACCCAGGTCCTCTGCAAGAGCAGTCGGAGCTCCCAACCACTAGGACATCTCTCCAGCCCCTATATCATTATTATTTAACTGTTATATGTTAGACAATTTATGCAGCTTTTCACGGTAAGTCAGGGAAAGCACCCAAGGACCCCAATTCTGACCCAGGAATAAGTGAGAAACAAGTGACTGAGATGCACTGGACAAAATATTGAAGATTCTCAGTTTTCTTATTAAAACATGAGCAAGAAGAACTCTTTAAGGCAGAGGCAGGCGGATCTTTGTGAGTTCAAGGCCAGCCTGGTCTACAGAATGAGTTCCAGGACAGCTGGGGATACAGGGAGACCCTGTCTCAAAAGGACCAAAAAAAACAAAAAAACAAAAAAACAAAAAAAGAGAGGAGAGGAGAGGAGAGGAGAGGGGAGGGGAGGGGAGGGGNGCAGGAAAAAGGAGAGGACACATTCTTGTTCTTCCAGACGCAGTTTATTCAGGCAACTCTTACATCAACTCTCCCTTTCCCCTTCCCGTGTCCCCTACTAATAATCTCTTCCCTCAACCCCGCCTCCTGCTAGGGTGTGAGCACCATGGCGGTCTCTCATTGGTCTGTAAGCGGTATGCACAATATATGGAAGTCAGCGGACATGCTAATGAGGGTTCAGGTTTGGCGTTCTCTTATTGGCTGGGGAATGAGCTGGGCAGTCAGGCCACAATCAGGCGATAAGACCTGGCCAGGGTCCAAAGTGCCATTTTGGCCAACGCCTGCTCTCCACAGGAGGGGAGGGGAGGGGAGGGGAGGGGAGGGGAGGGGAGGGGAGGGGAGAGAAAAGAGAATGAATTAGGTGCTAGGGCTGGAGAGATGGCTCAGCAGTTAAGAACACTGACTACTTTGCAAAGGACCTGGGTTCAATTCCCAGCACCCACATGGCAGCTAAGAATCATCTTTAACTCCAGTTCCAGGGGAGATCTGACACCCTCTTCTGACCTCTGCAGCATTGCATAACACAGGTGCACTTACTTACATGCAGACCGTACACTCATACGAGAGAGAGAGAGAGAGAGAGAGAGAGAGAGAGAGAGAGAGAGAGAGAGAGAATGAGAATATGAATTAGGGGCCAGCATGGTGGCACATGCCTTTAATCCTGGCACTCAGAAGGTAGATCTCTATGAGTTCAAGTCCAGCCTGGTCTATATAGCAAGTTCCAGCCCAGCTGTGGCTACAGGAAAATGCTATCTCGCAAAGACCTAAACCTAAATAATAAATAAATAGAATTGGAACTATACTCTGTACTGGATCATTTCAGAAAAAGAAGGTTATATACCACTAAGGGATATTAACAATTTAAATAAAAAAAAATTTAAATCAGGTAAAGTGTGTGTATCCTTGTACATCCATATACTTACAAAGAAAATGTAACACAAATTACCACCAACTAATTTAAAAATAAAAGTGCATAATAAGAGTCTGCTCACACACTGCCTTTGATTTTTTTGTTTTGTTTTGTTTTAAGGGAGAGGCAAACCAAACATAAATGCATCCTAAGTGCCCATGACTATGCCTGGCCTATTTAGTATCTATTTCCTAAATGAATTAATAAATGAACTCATGTACCTAAGGGTTATCTTCTTGTTTTGAGACAGGGTCTCAATGAGACCCAGGATCACCTGAACTCACAAATTTTCCTGCCTTACCCTCCCAAATGCTAGTATTACAGGTACGTACCACCATGTCCAGCTTCTTCTTCTGGTTTTTGATATATGACTATACAATGAGAATACACATCTCTCAGAGATAGGCACCTGTGGTCTCCCTAAGGAAAGTTGCTCTGTCTAATCCATTTTTATAGCATTAGCAAAACATACAGGGAATAGCTGTAATATATACTAGAAGATTAAAGTTAATTTTGCTTTGTTAGTACCTAATGTACAAGGGAGAAGTTTAAAGTGTGGTTAGGGTTCTTTTTGCCTCATTTAAAGTATAAATCCCTTGCATCATTGGAGAAAAATAATAAACTCCAAGTTACCATTATATTATATGGACTTACTTATACCTAGTTTAATCAAATTTAGCTGCTCATCTATGTAATGGATGTTTTAGGGATTAAATATGAGTATAGGGGCTAGAGACATGGCTCAGTGGTTAAAAGTACTGACTACTCTTGCAGAGGACCCAGATTCAATTCCCAACACCCACATGGCAGCTAACAACCATCTGTTATTCCAGTTCCAGAGGATCCAACACCTTCTTCTGACCTCCATGGGCACTGTGCAACATGGGTGCACCTACCTACATACAAGCATACACACTCATACACATTAAAAATAAAATATTAAAAATATTTTTTAAACATTTTTTAAATGTGCAGAGACTTAAGAAGACTACTCTAATATTTTAAAGCACATTCTATTTTTATATGTAAATAAGGTAGTTGTAAACCTTAAGTCTATGTAGTTGGCTCTATAATTTGGGATAACTTTTTTAGAATTCTCTACGGTTTTAATTTTACTTATGGATGTTAGCAGTCATGATGATGCTGGGAATGGAACCCAGCCATCTCTCCAGCCCCAGTGACTGCATACCTAGCTGTACATTGTGGATTTTTGATAGGTAATGACGTGTATACTAGGATTCTAGCACATTATACAATTTTTGGGGGGGTTCTTTTCGAGACAGGGTCTCCCTGTAGCCCCAGCTGTTCTGGAACTCGCTCTGTAGACCAGGCTGGCCTTGAACTCACAAAGATCTGCCTGCCTCTGCCTCCCAAGTGCTAGGATTAAAGGCATGTGCCACCATGCCCAGCCCATTAATATTTCTATAGCAAAATACATGACTCTTCAAATAATAAAGGCAGCCATCTTATGTTAGCTTTAGGTTATGTCTTGATACCTTTATTTTTAAATTTTTAGTTTTCAGATCTTGTTAGGTTTTGATCTGCAGGCAAGAGACTGGGTAGATTTATTTCATGTAATTTGCCATGCCCAGAGGTGACTTCCAAGTTTATTTTTAGCATATTTTTATCTGTCTTGTACACGTCTTAATAATCAATTCCTTTTTGAAAACATAAGCTACAAATTTAAGTAGCCTTGCCCTCTGATATTAAGGTTATTAACAATTTATAAAAATAGTTATGGGCCGGGTGTGGTGGCACACACCTTTATTCCTAGCACTTGGGAGGCAGAGGCAGGTGGATCTTTGTGAGTTTCAAGGCCAGCCTGGTCTACAGAGTGAGTTCCAGGACAGCTGGGGCTACAGGGAGACCCCTGTCTTGAAAAAGACCAAAAAAAAAAAAAAAAGTTATGGATTAACGAGATAATTCACAGTTACTTCCTCAACATAGTTATAGATTTATATATGGTGTGCTAATTTAATTTGCTTTATATTCATATTTAACAACCGAGACACAAACCAATACTAAGATTCCAAAACAAAAATGTCTAGAAAGGAATGTAATAATTATATATTAAGATCATCATAGATTATGAAGAATGTAGGAATTACATGTCTCACATACAGGTTCACTGCATATATTC
This sequence comes from Rhizomys pruinosus, assembly GCA_009823505.1. Taxonomy (NCBI): domain Eukaryota; kingdom Metazoa; phylum Chordata; class Mammalia; order Rodentia; family Spalacidae; genus Rhizomys; species Rhizomys pruinosus. The sequence continues at coordinate 2,359,339 of VZQC01015718.1, read as the reverse complement.
AGCATTTTGGTGGGGGCTGACATTAATGTGAATAATAAACCAGTGATAAGGAACAAGTGAATAATTTGTTGCAGTCTAATTAAAACCTCAGTATTATGTGGAAACGTTAGCTTATAACTCAGTAGGTCTTCATTCAGGATCAGTACACAGCAGCGCTTTGTGGTCCCAGAGCCTTGACTGCCTGAGTTAGAAATAAAGGCTATGTCACTCATGAGCTGCGGGGCAAATTATTAAACCTTCCTATCTCTCAGATCCCTAAATTGTAATGCTAAGTGAAGTAACACAGTCCCAGAAAAACAAATGACGAATGGTACCCCTCATTTGTGGATGCTAGCACCAAAATCCCTAGTTGAAAGGCAAGCTGAACAACATTAATGTTATATTTTCTTTTATCTGAAGGCCACTATGCTGTTATAATGTGAATCCCTTAAGTTATCACTTATTTTCAGACTTTGTAATTGCAGTATATGGGTGGAGGGTATGTATTCATATTTTAGAATAATATAAAATTAAAGGGAAAGAAAGGGAATTCCTAACCATATTTTGGAATTAACCGTTTATTTTCAAAGGTCATAATTTTGGTATATAAGTCACACACATATAAATATTGCTCCAAAATATGTATATATATGCATATTTTGGAGCAATACAAATATATGCATATTTTGGAGCAATATGCATATATATGCATATTTTGGAGCAATACAAACGGGAGGGAACAACAACAAAAAGACTGGGTCAAAGAAATGACTGAAACATTTAATTTCTGCCCCAAACAATAAACCTCTACAGAGAAAAACTTTAAAAGACTGAGAATAAAGATACAAAACATGTATGGCAGAATGCATGAACTGGGGTTGAGTGGGGGGCATGGAAAGCGGAATGAGTCTGAATTGGACTGAGAAATGATCTATGAAATACACAGCACATCAATAAAAATATTTTATAAAAAAGAAAACAAGCTTATGTTGTAACCATATAAGTTGACAAATTTTATTATAAAATTGACTAAAGTTTCACTCTGCTCACATAAATACCATCTAAAAACTGTAAATAAACCATAAATAGTATCAAAAAAGATAGTATTACATGAGTTTTGGGGTGAAAATAATTTAGAGGAGTATTTCTGCATACCCAATTAGATACTTTTATTACCTGGTTTTCTTGCTATTTTGTCCTTTTTTTGGTCTTCCAGGATCTAAGTTCCAGAAGAACATGGACTTTTTCTCTCTAGTTTTGTTCAATCCACAAGTTATAGAAAAACTCTCAGCTCTGTTCCAGGTACTCAGTGTTTATTGAATGCCATTTAATATTCAGAAACCAAAGGCAAGATGTGAGCAATTTGCAGCAATATAATTAATGTGGAAAAACAAGATGTAAGCACAAGCAACAATCCAAGTTCCCTATCATTTTTCGGGTCAGCCCCTCCGAAATCTCCCCTCAGCTGTTATGCTGAAACACTAGTGGCTCCCTCTTTCCCACAGTGCTTTGCAGAGTCCATTTAAGCAACTAGCCTTTGTACTACAATGGCTGAGGTTTTGTTAACACTAGATATAAGACACAGGAGATTGTGATTTTTTCATATTTGCATAACCATGTGTATAGGGAGCTTTGTTTCTGCACTACATTCAGTGTCTTGCAGGTACACAGAATACAATCTGCAGAAAACTTGGGATTTCTAGTCTGCTAATTATTCATGTCTGAGGCATGAAACATTCTCAGGAAGGAAAAGACTGATGGATTTTTAAAAAGAATGGGGTTACATGGTAGCTAACAACTCTTTTTTTTATACAGTAATTGATGGTCATAAAGGACACCAGGTCATCTAAAAATGTTAATATTTTTGAAGTTCTTCTAATAGAGCACATGCGTGCAAAAAAAAGACTTGAAAAAATCTTAATTAACACCTCTCTAGATTGGCTCCTACTGCCACCCTGTTCTTCCTCTTCTTCAAATATTGTTTTTTCCTTCATTTTGATATTTTCAAGCTCTTTGGGACTCCCTAAATTACTCTTAAAAGTACCTCCCAAATGACTACAGTATATATTTGTTTTGCCTTCATTTCAAAAGTAGTAATTACTTTTAAAATTAAGTGTCAAATTGTATCTGAGTTTAGCTAAATTTAGAAAATGAAATATTCAAAATCACAGCTGCATAGTCATTAGAAAGCATTCAGTAAACAAAAACATGCCATGTTCTAACAGTCAGGACAAAATCTCCTTGAAGGACTTTCCAACTTTAACAAATATTTCAACAAACCAGTCACAGAAATATTTACCCTAATTTCTCCGGCTATCACTTGGAGCATAAAGATATTAAAAATAACCAGTTTTCCAAGAGTTTATAACCTGAGGACACAAAGCTGTCTGCACCACTACTGAGGAGTCCTAATTACCTCCAGCCCAATGGAAATGCAGGAGTGCTGTGAAGTTGAGGACAAGGGGCGAGATAACACTGGCCATACCAGTGCCCAGGGGTAGAGGTAGGGGTAGGGGTAGGGGGTGTGTGTTCACTAGCTGAGCACACTGGACTGTGAGGAAAGGACCTGGAGACAGACACACAGATAACACAGAGACATGATGCTAGTTTTAGAAGTTCCACCTGTCTGTATATTAAGGAAATAGTCATGTCATCTATTCAGCTAAGAGTTTCTTGAAACAGACAGAAGTAAAGTTTCATACAATCTCTTGGCCATCAGGACATTTTAGAAGAGGAGATCTGATGCAACTACTTTGAATAACAGTTAACCGTGGCTCTGGTGGGAGGGAGGAAGAAAAAAAAAAAAAGATAAACTAGATAGTGGTTAATTGGCAAAGCTATGACAAAAATGTTAGATCTAAGTAACAGTGCTATAGGAACAGACAAGTATTTCTGCAGCTGCTCCTGCTAGCAGAAGTACTCTTCCAGTAGATTATTAATAGCAGTACACTTAGGGAGAGGCTGTCATTTATACTGTAAAAATATCTAACTAAAACTCAGAAATGTAAAAGTATAATGTGACACAAAAACTGTGATACCTACGAGAAGACTAATAATAAAAATATGCTGAATTGGCAATAAAAATTTTAAAAATCATATGGACAATCTTTTAGACAAACACAGCAGAGTTTTAGAGCTATGAAAAGAATAGAAAAAATGCTATAGTTGGAAATAATATAGGTGACAAGTATATAGCAAATGTTATTTTCTACAATAAAGAGTAAGATCACAGCTGGGTGTGCACCACTACCCCAGGCCCTATGTTGTTTTTTAATTGGTACAATTTGCTGGAAAATAACTTATCAGTACCTGCTAAGGATGCAATAAAACTTACTCTCCCTACCCAAATAATTTTACATCCAGAAATCTATATCGTGACATACTTAAAGAATTCCTTATACACACTGACAGCCAAAGCCATCACTGTTCATCAACAACTGTGGAACGATCACAGCACATTCATATAGCAGGTTAGAAACCCACAGTCTTGGAGAAATACTAACAGTATTATTAAAATAGGTCCAACTTCCATTTTGTTCAAAAACAAATATTTACATCTATTGTTGTGGTTGTCTCTGAGCAGCAGAATTATTAAGAATTTAGTAAGTTGTAAAAATAACATTTTCTATGTTTTATATAAGCAAGCCCTGTTTCTAAAAGGGGCTGGAGAGTTGGTTCAGTGGTTAAGAGCACCAACTGCTTTTGCAGAGGACCTGGGTTCAGCACCCACAGGGCAGCTAAGAACCTTTTTTTTCTTTTTCTTTCTTTTTTTTTTGGTCTTTTTTGGGACAGGGTCTCCCTTTAGTCCCAGCTGGTCTGGAACTCACTCTGTAAACCAGGCTGGCCTTGAACTCACAGAGAACCATCTTTAAGATGGGCGTGGTGGCACATGCCTTTAATCCTACCACTCAGGAGGCAGAGGCAGGCAGATCTCTGTGAGTTCAAGACTACAGAGTGAGTTCTAGGACAGCTGGGGCTATAGGGAGACCCTGTCTACACACACACACACACACACACACACACACACACATAAGAGATTAACTATTAGAGGAAAATAAAATTTGACCTTAAATAAAATAAGCCATCCAACTCAATTTTTTTAATCTTTTGAGACAGGGTCTCCTGGTAGCCCCAGATGGCCTAGAACTCACAGAGATCATCCTACCTCTGACTCCTAATTGCTGAGGTTAAAGACGTGCACCACACCAGGTCCATCTCAACTCAGATTATTTTGAGGATATCAAATTACTAAATTTAGAAGGGTAGTAATTTCAAAAGGTCCACTAAAGGAACATAATGATTAAAAATATATATGGTTGCTGGGTGTGGTGATGCACACCTTCAATTCCAGCACTGGGGAGGCAGAGGCAGGCAGACTTCTGTAACTTCAAGGCCAAGGCCAGCCTGGTCTCCTTTTCGAATTTCAGGCCAGCTGGGGCTACAGGGAGACCACACCGCCTAAAAAGTATATACAGTGGGCTGGAGAGATGGCCTAGCGGTTAAGAGCGCCGACCGCTCTTACAGAGGACCTGGGTTCGATCCCCAGCACCCACATGGCGGCCGAGAGCCGTCTGAAACTCCAATTCCAGGAGAACTCCAGTTCCAGGGGAATCCGAGACCCTCTTCTGACCTCCGCGGCATTGCACGACACGGGTGCACAGACTTGCATGCAGACAGTACATTCATACACATACAGAAAAAAAAAAAAAAAAAAAAAAAAAAGTATATACAGTTTAAACTAGCTGAAGACCATGCACAGAAAACAACTATCCAGTTATGTCTGAAAGAACATTAAAATTTTGAATACAGCTTTGTTTCTTTTAACAAAAAAATGAAAAACTCTGGACCCAGCACAGCATTGCTGAAAAGACACTGCTTCTGTCATCATCACAAGTACTGACTAAACAAATGGCAGGGGTGGCACTGCACCACACAAGGGTGACCTGTCAAATACTTTGCTTTCATGCTGGTGGCTAAACACCAAAGGTGAGGTATGATCTCCCAGCTAACAGAACAACAAAGAACAAACAAGCAAACAACCCAACATTTCAAATTTTCCATGAGTAAAATTGTTACGTAATCTGTAGCATAACAAGTTAAAAAACTTTTGAAGTGATTACATAAGAAATTTATAGTTTATGAATGGACTGTGCTACAAAAATCTCTTTGGAGGTCAATGTTTTGATACTTTGTATTTCCTCAGAGAAATAAATTTTGACAGTGGATATAATAGTTGCTGAAAAGTGTCAAGTTCATAAGAAAAAAATGTGTATATAGGCTACAAAAATGAGAAGAAATAATAGCAAGGGCCTGTAAGATCTGGAAATTAAATATCACCTCAAATATACACCAAGAGGGAAAGGTAAGTTGTTTGAAGCCTCAGTTTCCTCATCTACTGAATAAAGAAACTTCTGAATTATGATATCTAACTCACATTTAAGTCATTTAAGGATGAAATCAGTTTAAAAGAAAAATATCCAGAAAGAACAGTACCTAGAATATATATAATGGGTTCTTTAAAAACCAAGCATAGGGCTGGAGAGATGGCCTAGCGGTTAAGAGCACTGACTGCTCTTGCAGAGGACCCAGGTTCGATCCCCAGCACCCACATGGCGGCCGAGAACCATCTGAAACTCCAATTCCAGGAGAACTCCAGTTCCAGGGGAATCCGAGACCCTCTTCTGACCTCCGCGGCACTGCACGACACGGGTACACAGACCTGCATGCAGACAGTACATTCATACACATATGAAAATAAAATAAAAATAAAAAAATAAAATAAAAATAAATA